>OW203769.1:32778616-32841568 GCA_934045905.1 Leuctra nigra
ATGTCCGGAAAAAAATGAAATTTTTGGACAAAAAGTTTTTGTCAAAAAATGTCAACCCTACCTCTAGACAAAAATATACATATTTTTTTTTCTTTTTCTGTAAGACCATTGATATGTTTTTGACATGGTTAGAAAGTTTCAGGATGGGACTCCTATCAGCCTGGAAAATGTTAACTATTTAGTTAATTTACGAATGTCATATCCGAAATTCGTATTTAATCGTGATCGTTAAATGGCATTTTAACATTGATATGCATGCACACATTCTTTAAATTGTGTCTCTGAAACCTAATGAATGACCATTTGAAATTTTCTGAGCATGTCAAATAAATAGCAAGAACTCACAAAAAAGTAGGGCTGTGCGAGATTGAAATTTTTCATGTCGAGCGAGATCGAGATTATTTCATAAAAGTCGAGCGAGATCGAGCGAGATATTTTACCTTCGAGATATTTTACCTTCGAGATCGAGAATATTCGAATAAGATTATACTTTTATAAAAATATTTTTTTTGGTGGAAGAGAAACACAATGCAAATTGTCCAGCCACACAAGAATAACATTTGATAAGTACACCCAACAATTCATAAAACGGTATTTGAACGAAACTGATTGGCTGCTGGTCAAGTTCATTGACAATCAATCCTTGTTATTATCAATGAAATCAGAACTCACCTACAAGAGGTAGATGACGAGTAAGCATAGACTTCATCAGATGATGCCATCACATTTTTTTCAGACAATCCATTTCTTTCAAATACCGTTTTATGAATTGTCGAGTGTACCTATGCAGAACTGTCTACTTTATATATAAAACAATACAAATCAAATTTATGGACAATACAAAGAAAGTTAGCGTGCGTAGTCCTGTAAAAATAACAAAAAATTGGAAATCTTGATGGCTCTTAGTTGATATGCTCGAGACTTGAAAATTCGAGATGGTAATTTGAACAAACGATCGAGATCGAGATGGAGTTTCATATTCGAGATTCGAGAACTTTCGAGACTTGCACAGCCCTACAAAAAAGAATGGGTGAAATACAAATTACACTTTTTGGGGTGGAGCATAAAAAGTTTGTTCTTGATGCGCCTATCCCAAAAATTTTATTTTTTTATTTCCCTCATCCCTTTTTTAAAAATTCATAAAAATGCATATTTTAGATGATAGTGGACAAATCGTGCATATTGTGGGGGGGGGGGGGGGGGGGGGGGGGGTAGGATTTGGTGGGTAGTGCATAATTGCATGCATATTTTAGAGTTTTATACTGCATAACAATCCTGAACCTATTCATGACATAGTGGCTGTGCAATTTTAGAGTGATCAGTTAAACGGTTACCTATAGGCAGTGCAGGCAAAAACACTAAGAAGTTCACGCAGAGAAAGACAAATAAAGTTCATTCACGATTAGAATAGCAAGTCGATCACGTCGTTCATTGGTCGGTCACATGAACACTGCCCTGTCAATGGCAAGACTATCTTCTTTGTATAATTGAAATTGTATAAAGTATGTGAAATACACACTTTTTAATAGTAGAAAATATTAGAAAACTTCAATAAATTGATTTATCTTTCTCTACAGTCGTCTTGTACATATTCTTTGATAATTGATATTTACATGTGTAAGTTTACAAATGCTCGCTTGACTACAGTAGTACACGGACTTGCTATTCTAAACGTGAACGAATTTTAACAATAAGAGTAAAGTGAAGACACTAGCTAATAATTAATACAGTCAATTAGTATAAAGGCCGTTTCACATAAAGCGCGTTTTGCGTTTTTTTTTATTGACCAATCAAAACCACCGAAAAATTTGCAGCGCGCGTTTTATTTTTTAGGCGCCCCACCTCGATTGTAGGGAGGTTGTTTCAGTACCGTGCGTGGCGAAAATGAAGTCACGACCTAACAGCTAATCACTACGTAAACTATAAAATAAGACTATAATTGAGCGAGCGTAGCGAGCGTCACCACGGTACTCTTACGGCACTTTCTCTGTGTGTTTTTTTGTTTTTTTTTTTTGTTTTTTTGTTTTTTTTGTTTTTTTTTTGTGTTCACTGCCCAGGTCAAACGGCACAACCAATCGATCTGAAATTTTGCACATATACTAACGTAATCTATGCGGTCCCTGGGATTGTTTTTGAACGGGCTCATGTTATTGGTTCAAATTTAAAAAAAAATATCTTTCGATTGGTAGTTCCGATCAATTTGAAATTTTGACAAGTCATGGCGACCAACATTGTACCCAATCATACAAAGTTTCAGCCAAATCCTCCCATTGGTTAAAATTTAAAAAAATCTTTTATGTCATTTTTTAAATTTAAACTTGAACCGTATGACTGATCAACTTTAAACTTTGCATGGTCATTGGGACTAACATTATCTGCATTTTTGACAATTTTCAGACTAATCTATGTTTAAATCCAAAAGTTATTGACGTTTTACGGACATTTTGCGTGTTGGCTGTCAAATTTCTCGAAAATGTTGATCACGGCTACTTCGACTCTTTATAGTTCCAAGGTAGTTAGAGTAGAAACTTTCAAACGTATGAAACTGATATGACCATTCAACAGATCGATCTAATATTGTGTAAGTACACACACTTTTATCATATGAGTGGTCCCAGGTCTATTTTTTTAAAAGAGATCATGTGATTTTAGAATATTAACGAGGAACAGTTCAATCAGAAAGGTTCAAAAGGTTCAAGCTTTGCATGGTTATTGGGACTAATGTTTTAGGACAATTTTGAGATTTTTATACTTGAGTCTGACGAAATTCAAGAATTATTGGCTTTTAATGATATTTTCGATAGACATTATTTCGGTTCGAGTTGTTGCGCCTGTCCGTGCTCGCTCATCAACGCGTTACACAGAGCGTTTTCTTAGTGTTAATAATTGCTTACCTGTGCATATTATTCCATCTAATCTAATAATATCTAATACCATCCAAATTGTTACTAACAATAATTAATAATACATTTATATCAACATTCTGTTTTGGACGGCCTCTTCTAGGCGTTATAAAGAAGGACAAAACGCGAAAACGTGAAACGCACTTTATGTGAAACCGGCTTAACACTATTTTAAAGTTCTTAAAATTTAATAATCTCTCCCTTAACCCTTTAACTAGTGAGTAAATTTGTTGGTAGGTAGAGGTAAAAATTCTATTCCCTTTTGGGATGTGTTAGGAAGCAGATTTGTGTATGATAAGAATATAGTGCTATCAAATATTGTGCAAGTTTATGAGATTTCTAAAAAAAAAAAAAAATGTAGGTACACTTGGCCAAACAAAACTTGAACGTTCAATAAATCTGATAGGCTGAGTGATAAATGTAAGATCGCACCATCAGAAGTCAGTCTAAGCGATCTCATTGTCTCACTCTAGTAGGTGACCTCACATTTCAAGCAGTCAACCGCCAGAAGATGAAGGAAGTACATCCTTCGAAACGTCGCGATCGGCCCTTATCAGGGCCACCAGCACCTCCAACGGAACAAACCGTCACCACTGCCACATCATTACAAGATGGTTCCGAAAACGTCCACGACATCACGATAATAACAAGCTTTGATTGGTTATGGGACATGACCAGCAGTCATTCAAATTTGGTCAACGTTCAAGTTTTGTTTGGCCGAGTGTACCTAGATATTTTCTTTAATCTATGTATGATCATGTTGAATGGCAAAACGTAAGAGATACGGGCATACTCGTTAAAGGGTTAAGAGGTGAACTCCGACCTTGTTATCGTAGAGGGTGTCGATGAGCGTGATGAAGCGTCGTGCCGCCGACTTCTGTCTCAAGGTCAGCTGGGGGATGTCTCGGATGATGATCGTGTGGAACGCTCGAGAGAGCTCCAGGTAATCGCTCGCACCCAGGGCCTGTGTCAGAACATTGCATTACAACCACAACATGATAAAAAGACATTAATACAAGTGGTAAGAAGAAAACTAGGTACCTACAAAAAAAAATTCAAAGACAAAACTTTTTTAATGTACACTAATGTGTATACATTTGCTATTCTTAATAGTTAGTCTTCAATTTAAGGTGGCGCGATCACTCGAAGTCATAGTCTCAGATCTTCATAATTTTGTGTGTACTTATTGATAACCATGCCATACACAATCCCTGAAAAAATTAAACACTTCTCGTGTCTAGTTTCTGAGATAATTTGAGTTTTCTCCCCTATGTTATCTTATGGCAGCCAAGTAAAATCGTGTCATTTTTAAGCTAAAATGGAGTTCTAATCTTTTTGTACCGTTAGATTTTAACAAAAAACTTTTTTTCTGGTAGACATATGGACATACTATCAGGAAAAAAATTTAAAACAATACCATCGTGTGCTATTTTAAAAGTTATTAACCAAATTCGAAATTATTTCCTATACCTCCAATGTTAAGGTTTTGATCATTCTCAAAAGACAGAAGTGTCTCAAAAGACACTTAACATGGGAGGTATAGGAAAATCATTTCGAATTTGGTTAATAACTTTTAAAAGAGCACATGATGGTATTGTTTTCAATTTTTTTCCTGATAGTATGTCCATATGTCTACCAGAAAAAAAGTTTTTTGTTAAAATCTAACGGTACAAAAAGATTAGAACTCCATTTTAACTTAAAAATGACACGATTTTACTTGGCTGCCATAAGATAACATGGGGGAGAAAACTCAAATTATCTCAGAAACTAAACACGAGAAGTGTTAAATTTTTTCAGGGATTGTGTATGGCATGATTATCAATAAGTACACAAAATATTATGAAGATCTGAGACTATGACTTCGAGTGAACACGCCATCTTAAAGCAGCCTAACCTTGGTTTCAAAATATAATATCTAGTATTTACCAAATAATCAGTCATCACTTCCAGATTTTATGGAATTGTATCTAGGTAGACTTAGAAACCTACCCATAATTCCACAATCCCTTTTATGAAAGTCTTGCCATGAATCATACCTTTAATCTCTGTTTGTAAGAACTAGGTAGGTACTACTATAAGTCACAAATACTCACCCTTTCGCAGAGCTCGTGGAAGGAGCTGTCCAGAACTTGTCCACAAGTTTTAGCAAACTCCACATTCCGCCCTTTAATTGTTAATATTCGAGGTCTGACTACGTCGTTTTCTTTCGAACACAAGAACTTGAAAATATTGTTCACATCTTCAGTGGCATTTCCATCACTCTTTCTGAAACACCAATATCACCATATAGTGTACCTATCTTTGTGCTAGTATCAATGCAAATAAATTTAATCAATTATTTAATTTAAATAAAAAATTATTATAAAAGTAAAAAAATATATAAAAAATAATAATATAAAAATTTTAAAAAATTATGTGTTGCTTTTCAATTAGTACGTATCACCAATTGAGGAGTATATTTTTATTTTCTACAAGTCCATCAAGTAATGGGTCGCATGGTTTCTGTTCGATGTGCCAAACAAATGAGTCACAAACTTGCAACAAATGAACAATGTGCCCTATCAACTCTGAACATACAAAATGCAATGAAACCGGATAGAAATTCATTATTGCAATACACAATGATTTGTCTAGAATATTTAATCAAATTGACAAATAATGTTTACTTCCATCCTATCTAAGCAAAGCAGCTAAAATATTTGTGAAAATAGCCTCGAAATGCTAACATAAAATAGCTTTTATCTTTCCCAGCGATGCTCTTCAGTCGATAATCGATCCCGGAATCTAGACTCGCAACCTCGCAGTGGTCTTTAAGTACTTGGATGAACGGCACGAAGTTGGACCGCTGCAAGCCGTTCTTGTATAAATCATCGGGTGCTCGATTGCTCGTTGCCACGACGATGACACCGTTCTTAAACATCTCCGTGAACAACCGCTTCAAGATCATTGCATCACCAATGTCGGTAACCTTAGGAAAAAACAAAACAAGTCTACATGATGAAGATAATAGTCTTCTCAGACTCAGCTATATTTTTTAAACGTTTTAGGAGGAAAGTTGCGGAAAAGCGAGTGTTGAAGAAAGGTCATTTTCTTCTGGTTCTCCCAAGACCAAACAGTGCTCAGAACCAAAATATTCACTGCAGAAATAAATTGTATTTTGATACCTAACAAACATTACTTGCAAGTTTAATTTAACAAAAAACCTAGGAGTCACTTTAAATATTTTATTTTTGTGTCAAGCAAGGACAATGTTTTAATATTTCTTGTCAAAGTTCTCTTTAAGACATTTGTCCACCCCTTATCTGCATTCCGCAATACTTACTAATAAATCCAAGCAGTAGGATTTAACAAACTTTGAACTATATCACAATTCACAAGTCATGACATTGACACGGGCTGATTTAACTTTTTGTCTCTTTTACTTCCACAGTGGTTTCGTATTTAAAGCAAAGTGGAGAGAGACAATTTATAAAATATGTACTATTGAGTAATTTATTTAATTTAACAATAATAATTATGTCTAACTTGGGTCGGTATGTCTAAAGGTAAGTTTACAGCTCGGCCACAAGCACTCGACACTTTGACGCTAGCCAATCAAGTGGCTCAGCTCGGACACGCCGAAGCGCCGAGCTGTAACAACCAACAAATAGGTAGGAATACGGATAAATTTACCTACTGGTGAAAGATTGTGCACCACTTGTGTTTAAGTGTAAAAGTTGGAATTATTTATTTGAAGATTTTAATTTCTTGTGTGAAAATCTTTATTACCTACTAGGTATTGGAAAAAAAATCAAATTAAATTGAAATTGAATCATTGTTTTTCTTTCAGAACGCAGTAAGTTCTAGTTTGCACTGTAACTTTATAATCAACTAAAAATTCAAAAGGCAATTAAAAGCCAGAATAATTATAGGCGAGCAAAGTAGAGGCAAGATTTCAAAATTTGCTTCCACGGACGCATAACAAGCTGAATTTTTTACCATACATTAATAACTGTACAAAGATCATATGTGCCAAAGTTTACCGAGATATTCCTGTCGGAACAACCCCCAAAAAATTATGAAACCCCTCAATTCATTTGGTTTTTAAAATTTTATTAAATGGCCTAAAGGTAACAACAAATCATATTAAAAATTTGAAAAAATTCACAGATATGTATTTATATATAGCCTACACTATTAAGTTGTAAAATTATAACTTTTTCATTATTCAGTTGATATAATTTGCAAAAAATAGGCAAAAAAACACATACATTTTCCGTTGTCCGCGCGTCGTTTGTCACTGTGATCGTAATTATGAACAGAAAAGGCTCAAATTAGTTTAATTCGATAGGCCTATTCATTGGCTAAACATAAAAAAATATAAACCCCCCAAAACGTAAACTTCGTCGCATTGATTTTGCGAAAAACGCCGAGCGCTTCATTCAAAAAAGTTTTCGCGCCAAAAGTAAACGGGACAAAACGATATTATATTGCAGAATATGAGCGAATAAATTACAAATATAAATAAGGGTTACTTATTTTCACATTACAAAATAAGGGTGAAACCCTTAAAAAAAAAATTTAATTAGGTAACTACCCCAATTATAAGTAATTAATGTTTTTATTCTTTTTCTCAATGAAATTGTGTTTTACATATATTTACAGCAATTTTTCTTTATTTAATTCACAAATATGAACCTTTTTAAAATAATTTATTGAATTATCAAACCAACCCTCATTTATGAATTTATTGTATACAATAATAAAGTATGCAATCAGTAGATTAATTTAACTTACGCAATGTACGAAATTTACAAAAATCATTTGTGCCCCAGTTATCACCCCTAATCAGGGTTGGTGTCTTATTTATTACAATTCAAGTGTCCATGTGTGCTGCCAAGGGCTGGGGGTGGGAGGGTGTCTGGACCAAGGAGGTTCTTGGTCTGAACTCACAAGAGGCTGGAGTTCCCCTCATGATCATAAACTCTTTAATATTTCTTTGCTCTTAGTGACAATTAACTTTTATGCCGACACTTTACCTATCCTTATTTTCATAAAATATATTTATTACCATCTTGAAACACTGGCTAGAAACAAATTTTCCACTTTTGAGCGTTTTCGAGGATTGAGGAAGAACAGTGAGATTGAGCCTTTGCTGAGTGACAGGTCTTCAGTATCACTCATTTTATTCAAAATATCTTCAATTGCGATATGAAATAGTAATAATACTTTTTTTTTTGTGGACACATCATGTAAGTTAGTGCAATGATTTTAAGTGTTTAAATTCATGTTTTTACCTAGCAACTGGAATGAGTAACTTTGCTTAAAATGTTTCACTTTTCACACGAATATGATATAAAACTAGATAATGCAATAATTGCATTCAATCTTATCCAATCAGATGTCGTTAGTGTAGCTGGTCCATCCAGGGAAACCGAGCTATACGTATACCAACACACCTCTATTTTGTGGATGAAACCGCCTGAGTGTTTTGCAATGGCACCAAGGGCCTATACTAAGGCACTTAGTAAGCAAGATACTGCCGCATAATAACTCATAAAAGACTAATAACACTCTTTAAATCATTCCAAGTCAGAAATGACAATATTGCCAAACAGATTTTAGTAAAGAGTAAGAAATAAACTACCGAATTTCCAATTAGATTTCATTCAGCTCTGAAGCTCTGAACACGTCCAAACACTCTGAAGAGTCCCGAGGTATCATCCAAGACGTATTGCTCGGGACACGTCCAAACACTCTGAAGAGTCCCGAGGTATCATCCAAGACGTATTGCTCGGGACACGTCCAAACACTCTGAAGAGTCCCGAGGTATCATCCAAGACGTATTGCTCGGGACACGTCCAAACACTCTGAAGAGTCCCGAGGTATCATCCAAGACGTATTGCTCGGGACACGTCCAAACACTCTGAAGAGTCCCGAGGTGTCATCCAAGACGTATTGCTCGGGACACGTCCAAACACTCTGAAGAGTCCCGAGGTATCATCCAAGACGTATTGCTCGGGACACGTCCAAACACTCTGAAGAGTCCCGAGGTATCATCCAAGACGTATTGCTCGGGACACGTCCAAACACTCTGAAGAGTCCCGAGGTATCATCCAAGACGTATTGCTCGGGACACGTCCAAACACTCTGAAGAGTCCCGAGGTATCATCCAAGACGTATTGCTCGGGACACGTCCAAACACTCTGAAGAGTCCCGAGGTATCATCCAAGACGTATTGCTCGGGACACGTCCAAACACTCTGAAGAATCCCGAGGTATCATCCAAGACGTATTTCTCGGGACACGTCCAAACACTCTGAAGAATCCCGAGGTATCATCCAAGACGTATTGCTCGGGACACGTCCAAACACTCTGAAGAGTCCCGAGGTATCATCCAAGACGTATTGCTCGGGACACGTCCAAACACTCTGAAGAGTCCCGAGGTATCATCCAAGACGTATTGCTCGGGACACGTCCAAACACTCTGAAGAGTCCCGAGGTATCATCCAAGACGTATTGCTCGGGACACGTCCAAACTTTTTGATTGGAATCTCCATTGTTTTATTTGTGGCAACTTCGAAGATGAACACAAGAGGGGGGGGGACAAATTTTCACTTCTTGTCAATATGAAACTTTCATCACCTACAAAAACCCTATCTGCTGCCAGAGAACGATGAGACGAAATAGCTGTTATACATTTGAAACCGATTTATTTGCTGTGAACGCCCGATATCACAGGCCATGTTATCAGGCATATTGCAATGCAGCTTATTAACGTCATCGGACGGATTTTTTTTGTAGTTCCTCAAGTTTGCAAAAGTTCAGAGAATATTTAATACAAGAAGGCGTCGAATCAATCGCGGCAGAACAGTGCCGAACTAAGTTAGGCAATGTCGTTCACTCGAGACCCAAAGAGACGACGATCTATGTCACCGATGACCTGACATTTGACAATACAATCTGATTCGCTCGACATGATACTGAGGAATGCTGCTGCAATCTTCCAAACAGAAATTAATGATATTCCAACAACCGATTAATCATTTTCCATCCGAAGTGTCTCTTCAAGCATATGGAAAATTTGTTTCACAGCGTTTGGATACATTGTTGAAGTTGATAATGGATCCGCGAGCACATAGAGAAGATGGCACAGACATCGAATCAGACGAAACAGTGAAGCGACGATATTTGACAATCGCAGAATGCCTAATTTACAGTTTACGCCGTTTTAACACAAAAAAAGTAATTCCTATGTTTCATTTGGGTCTGATCGCTCAATTACACCATGCGTATGGTAGTCGTAATCTCATAGACACCCTTCACTCGTATGGACTCTGCGCGAGATATTATGAATTACGCACTTTCCTAACAACACTTGCTGAGGACAGTGGTGAGGTGTATACGTACCCACAGGTCTACAGAATAGAAACGACGGTGGTAACTTAATTCAGGAGGGGGTTGACATTAATCTGGAGACTATTGGTGGATAAAACACCTACCATGTTATGGCCCGTGTAATGTTTCAAGATCAATCTGCAACGAATGAAGTAGTGCAAACTATCCAACCAGAACCACAGAGAATGCATGGCATCTATCTATGACAAGTTGCATACATTTCTGGATTATTCATTCATGTGTTCGTAACAACAGCAAAGATATCGCCTGGATATTATTGCGACAAGTTCACCGACCAATTTTCAAGGAATTTAACGTGAATTCAGATCACTAGACAATACCATTTTTTTGGACATGGTCTCAATACTTCTACCGGAACATTGTATAAACTACCTAATTTATAAATAAGGGAGGGTTTGACAAAGAATAAATACATTACCTTAGACATGGGTACATGTTCCTGAATTAAGTAAAATTGTTGTAAATATAGGCAGTACAGTTTCATGGATAAATGTTAAATTTTTTAAATGTTTATATATTGGGGTAGTTACCTAATTAAAAATATTTTTTAAGGGTTTCACCCTTATTTTGTAATGTGAAAATAAGTAACCCTTATTTATATTTGTAATTTATTCGCTCATATTCTGCAATATAATATCGTTTTGTCCAGTTTACTTTTTGGCGCGAAAACTTTTTTGAATGAAGCGCTCGGCGTTTTTCGCAAAATCAATGCAACGAAGTTTACGTTTTGGGGAGTTTATATTTTTTATGTTTAGCCAATGAATAGACCTATCGAATGAAACTGATTTGAGCCTTTTCTGTTCATAATTACGATCACAGTGACAAACGACGCGCGGACAACGGAAAATGTATGTGTTTTTTTGCCTATTTTTTGCAAATTATATCAACTAAATAATGAAAAAGTTATAATTTTACAACTTAATAGTGTAGGCTATATATAAATACATATCTGTGAATTTTTTCATATTTTTAATATGATTTGTTGTTACCTTTAGGCCATTTAATAAAATTTTGAAAACCAAATGAATTTAGGGGTTTCATAATTTTTTTGGGGTTGTTCCGACAGGAATATCTCGGTAAACTTTGGCACATATGATCTTTGTACAGTTATTAATGTATGGTAAAAAATTCAGCTTGTTATGCGTCCGTGGAAGCAAACTTCTTTATTTGACGAGTTAGAGCTCTGTTTTTCCTCGCCTATTAGGTAGGGTGGTGGATGGTATTTGCGGTCACCTAAGACAATTTTGCACTTCACACGCATGTAGAAAACGATCTGTTGACAGTTCAATATCTTTGAAGGTCACTTTCTGTCCGTGAACTGTCACAGAATGAATATAATTTTTTGTTTTATCAGTTGGCTATATGTGGTAGACACGATTTGGCGCTTTTGTTAAAAAAACAGGAGGTTGGTAAATGCGGTCAGCCTCATATTATTGGAACCAATTTGCAGTCAGCTAGGGCATCTAATTGCGGTCAATGGATAAATAATTAATTTTGGGATCTTCTAGCATTACTTGGATTGGTTAATTGCTGTAATAACACTCCCACTGTGTCACTTTAAACAGAAAAATGTATCTAACGTCATAAAAGTATAGACAACATTTTAAACCCCGAGCGCCATCTACAACTATCAACATTGCATTCTGGGTTTAGGATGTGAAGAGTTTGACAGCTGCCTGGTTGACAGTGCCAAGATGCATAAAGGAAGAATGTTTTTCGGTGTTTATTATGTTATATCATCTCTGTATTTAAATGTAACTAATTTAAGTGGTATTCAACATAATTATGAATAATATTAAGAATAGCAGATCGTACGGAACAATGTGTTGTGTTCCATTGTGCAAAAATAACACTAAATTTAGCCGTGAAGTGTCGTTTCAATACTTTCAAGGGACGTTGATTTGAAGAAAGAATGGATAAGACGCAATAAATTATGTTTTTGTTGACAATTTTTAGTGTAAGATGTAAATCCAATATTGTAGATATTATTAGCCTGGGCTTGAAATCATATTTATCGCTTTCATGGGTATTCAAGTTATTTTTCCTCTTAACAAACAGGACATTTGTAGGTAGCCGAAAATCTTATTTTTGTCAGAAATTCTGACAAAATGTGACAAAGTATGTTCCTGTATACATAACTAATTAACAAATCAATCTGACCTATTGGTTATTCATTTCGGTTTATTCATTTATTCATTTTGTTAGGGGAAAAACAGGGCAATTTTTCTTCATATTTCTTATAACCAGATTTGTTAAAATGTGCACCACATATTCTGTGGTTCTTAATAGGGGACCATTTACTACATTTTCCCTGAGATCCAATTCGCCTCACACGCCTCATTCTTTCTTCAAATCAACGTCCCTTGAAAGTATTGAAACGACACTTCACGGCTAAATTTAGTGTTATTTTTGCTCAATGGAACACAACACACTGTTCCGTACGATCAGCTATTCTTAGTATTATTCATAAAATAATGTTGAATACCAATAAAATAAGTTACATTTAAATACAGAGATGATATAACATAACAAACACCGAAAAACATTCTTCCTTTATGCATCTCAGCACTGTCAACAAGGCAGCTGTCAAACTCTTCACATCCTAAGCCCAACATGCATCACGGCACGTCGCGCATGCGCAGTGAATTTTGAATGTTGTCTATTCTATTAATTTGTAAAATGACTGTTCTCCCAGAATCAGCTGGTGTTCATGGTCGGCCATCTTGAATTCTTAATTTCTTGCTTAAGCCTTGATCCGCCATTCAAAATACATGTGTTGACCGCAAATGCAGCCTGCGTTTTAGGGGTCCGAATTGCGGGCACGTCACTCTTTTGTTTTTTTAAAGAATACGGGATACTTTTCAGTCTTAGTGCAATTATTTTATTCATTAATAATGTTGTTATAATAATGTATTTGACTTGTGGCACATTCCTAAAAGAATTTAATATATAAATCACTTGTTGAATATCACGCCCAGCTGCGTGATTCTTACGCCATTAGGTTGACAGTCTGGAATTTTCAACACAAATGAATTTTTATCTTGTAAACAGCAATGTCAAATAGAAATCTGGCGCGCTAGAAGTTCGAAGGAAGTGTCAAAGAAGGCTTAGATACCAGGTTTGCCAACAATAATATACAAAACAACACGTAATAACCAATATATTACGCCGTGACCGCATATAGGTGCCGACCGCAATTACCATCCACCACCCTACCCAAAGGATTACTGTGTCACCAAAAAATAACTTTTTCACACAAAATTGGAGGGAAAATCTATCAACTTACCTGAAACTCATCGAAACAGATGAGCCATGCGTTGGCAGCAATGGCATTTGCAACAGGAGGGATCGGGTCGAATGGCTGCGGCTTAGTTGCTTTATGATCGCGCACGATGCCCTTCTTCACTTCATGGATGCGGGTGTGAACATCCAGCATGAAGGAGTGGAAGTGAACACGTTGTTTACCAGGCATGTTGCAGCAGTTATAAAACAGGTCCATAAGCATTGTTTTGCCACCACCCACAGCACCGTAAAGGTACAATCCCTTTATCTTGTTCGGTTTTGTGCCTTGAAACCATTTTCCGAAGATGCCCTGTACTGGTGGAGTGTAGTTTTGCACATCATTGTAAACTTTTTGGAGTTTTTCAGTTATCTTCCGCTGATATTCATCTTCTATTAACTCTCCATTAAGTATCTTCTCGTTTAAGTACTCGACTGGACCGACATTGCTGGGGATGCTACTTGTTTCGTCATTGGATTTGACTTTATATTGGTGAACTTGGGATGATTGGTTACTAGAATTAGTTCCTATTGATCTTGAGTATAATGTAGGTTGACTTAACTTCTTGAAGTTGATGTATCTAAGTTGTGAGATCACTCGGTAAGTCTGTAAGCCCATTTGACCTGTAACATCAAGATAACCAAAAAAGTTTTATGTACCTACAAAATAGGTAAAACTAAATAAAGGACGACGTAAAATCCCCACGATGCAGAGATAAATGCAACACTTACGGAATAATTGTTTTAGGTAAATCTAGCACAAGGATAATAATAAATAACTTATTTAACTATTGCACAACCACCTACATTTTGACATTGAACATAACAGCTGTTGTCAAAACGACAACAACAAAATCAGCTGATCGAATTACGCGCGAGTATTTCGAAGAGGGAATTTTAAAAATAGCCTGTTGCATACAAATTTACAATTCATTCCCCAGTGGATAGTTATCAAAGAAAATTGTACATACACTATTTATGAAAATAGTTAGTACCCACTTTTCGGAAATAGGTAGGTCTACATAATATTATTGTAATTTTATCCTTAAATGTCTATTTGCTTTAAGTAAATTACGCTTAATTAAAGTCCCAACAGCATTTTAATGTAGGTAGTCAAATGTATTAAAAAAAAATATATATATCCATACCTACCTATCATTGCTAAGATCTACATTGTGGTTAGGGATCTTTGTAGGGAATAGGGATACTTAGGAAATGGCAAGAAAAAAAACAGAAAAAATAAATAATCATTTCTAAAATAGCAAGTCAGGTATAAAAATGCCTCTAAAATATTATGCTCTACCTATTTCTGGTAAATTTCCAGTTTGCACTTTTTTCAATTGTGTTGTGATGTTAAATTTGAGTCGAGCCTAGTAGGTATCATTTTAATAAGCTTATCAAGCTATTGCAATTCAGAGTAATCATATCATTACAAAATTGCAATTTAAAATAACTAGGGAAGCGCTCTGGACCCTTACAAAATAAAATCTATTTCACTAAGACGGTGTTACACTGGACATCTCATTTCGACTCCTTTTAAATTGGCTACCAACAAAATGAAATGAAATATTATATTCTTTGGTAAATGTACCACTTTTGCTTTATTTTACAAACTATTACAATGCCATTGCAATAAACAATAAAGAAATGCAATGATCCAATGAAGGTTGTATGATGATTTATGAATAATAAAATTCTGAATTAAGAAAGTAAGTTTCAATTCAAAATCTATCTGTTAAATGAGTAAATAATGCTTACCTCTGTAAGTGTCTTCACGTATGGAACTGACTCATCTGGCACATCAAAGTCTTCTAATGAACTGAAGAGTCAGTGGGGCAATGTGACATAATATGCATGCTATAAATCATTTCCTGGTACATTTTGTCATCCCGTGATCATCAAGTGAATTGCCCTTGGCAATGATTCAAGTTCCAATAAATGATAAGAGATGACTTGAGGTCAACCAAAGGTCCACAGTAAAGAGTTGGAGTTTTCTACTCTTTCAAATAACACTTACCTACAAAAACATGAATTTGTTGTATACACTTTCACAGTTAATTGTGAAAGCAAACATACTACACTTGTAATCAATGTCCAGAAAGATTTATGAGAGATGTATTTATGTTCAACTCTTTTCTCCTTATTTGTTGATAGAGTTTTTGTAACACCAGATTGTGATTCATTCATAGCTACTACACTTTGATATTCCAATTCAATGATTAAAAATATTCTGTTATCTCACTACAGAGATCAAGAGTCAAATAAAAATGAATCTTGAGTTTTGTAAGAAAGCATCATACGAGTTTAGTATACCATAGGTACCTAGGTACATGAGTGCAGAGAATGTTAGTCGGCAATTGATATCTCATATTTATTGTTTATTTTATTTTGTAAGAATTGGTACAGCATAGAATTGTGAAACCGTTTGAGATGATAATTTCATCATTTTAAATAAAGAGACTAGCACTTCACAATCTTTTTCAAATATCTAGAAAAATTAAGATGGAATGATCTTTGTAATCTTTGATAATGACAGTTATAGGTACCTATTTAGTCAAGTGTTTTAACTACATCACCCTTTTTAAGGCAATTAAGACCCATACATCTCTACCACCCTTCTTTCGATTTGTTTTGCACAAACATAATTTTTCGTACGTACATTATGAAAACATGAAAAGAGTTTCTCAGTTTTAAAAAAAATATTTTTAGGGACAGCATACGCCTTGCTGGATCAATTCTTCGGACAACAGAAACTTTAAATGAATTCATAAGCTACAAGTGTAACACTACAATATGTTGGATGGATGCCTATTCCCTCTTATCACGCACTGCACATGCAATTTAGTTTTACTTAAACAGTACTTAAACACTACATTACTACGTAGTACATAAATGTGGTGTAATTAAAGGGGCAGTCAGCCTGGAAGCCATATTTCTTCTGATTATACCCGACAGTAATCACTACCGTTGTTGATTGATCATTAGTTTTTTATTAGTGATAAGCAGAAAATTAAAAAATATATATTTACTAGGAAAACGCTCAGTGCATCATCCATGAATCGTGCTTTGTATCATTGATGTTAATAAATGTATAAGTTTAGATTAAAAACTCAACTATTTTGACTTTTATTCCTCGAGATTCTTGGAATCTGGTGGCCGGAAGGGTTGGCGACACTTATTCTGAGACTAGAGGTTGCGAGGCATGGAGAATTCAATACATAACAAACAATGATATTTACAGTCCCTCCCTAGTACCAGCTGGTAAAATAAAAGTGTAACATACTTTACATATTTGATAATTGCAATAATATGATGCGCTATAATTGAGCAAAATATGGTTACGAAGAGGGATACTATGTTAGGCCGAGAAAGATGACATTTCGTTTTTCAATGATATCATGCACCTAGGACAATACATTTTTACAAAATAATATATTTACATTTTTAAAGGTATTTGAGAGTACAACAGACTACCAAAGGATATTAATACTTAAATTGGTCATTTAAACTCATTAAAACTCATTTAAAGACTATAATCATTTAAAGACTGTAATCATAGACAAGGAAGAATGCCAAAATATTTTAAGTTGGAAATGAAAGAACATGAATGTGACACCAGAAATGCAAATGATGTGTATTTAGGACACTGTAATACAAAAAAATTAAATGATAGTATATTTTATAAGGGTATAAGAGAATTTAATAAGCTTCCATTTAAAGTGAAAAATATTAAGGAATTGCATAAATTTAAACTATTAGTAACCAATTATGTAAAATTTAAAAGTGAATAACTATTGTATGTGTAATGAAATAGCTTCGGCTAAATAAATACTTCTCAAATAAAAAGAAATAAATAAGTAATGAGTTAAATTTCTATGTGACATGTCATCAATGTTTAAAACGCATAATAAGTGATGCATTTGTGAATATTGAACGTGATGGAAGGTGTAATAATAACTGTAATGTTGAATAGCATGATATTCTAACTAAAAACATCATAAAAATCTAATTACAGTGTCCTAAGTACCTAATATTAGTGTAAAACGAAATGTCATCTTTCACGGCCCCACTTCATATTATACGAAGAGGAGGATTTGGTTGTTACTTCATCATAAGCTTAATCCTGGGTTGCACTTAGTTTGCTCACACCGAGTACTTAAAGATGAAAATCAATGTGCAAATCTAATACTGGCTCACTGAGTCATTTATCTATGTATTACTTCAAGACCATGTGTGTTAAGCTACGTTTACAGCTCGCTGTTGAAGCGCTTACGTCCAACGCTGGGCGCTGAAAGATGAACATGGTTTATCTTTTGAACTTGAACACCAGCGCTCAGGTGTTGAGCGTTGAGCCATCTGATTGGTCAGCGCCAAAGCGCTGAACGTCTGTTGCCGAACTGTAAACGTTGTTTAAGGCTGGATCTTACGACACTACGTGAATGCGCTCAAATCCCCAAACATGACTTATAGTAAATTTTAGATTTTTAGCTCACTGCCCCTTTATACCCTAAGTACCTTCAGCCCCATTAAAAGTGGCAAACAACTAGCTATAGCTCGATTTCATACCTAATTCAAACAAATAAGCGATACATGATGGAGCCACTTCTGGCAGGAAACTTTTTAGATACACTTTTTTATTTTGAAGTTTGTGTTTCCATAGGGCAGTGAAAAAGGAGTAACAAATGAAATGAAGATTTAGTTACAAGTTTACTTTTTCAGCCATAACAAACAACTAAAGCAAATTTAATATAATTTATTTATATAAATATGCCCGTGATATCCTCCATTTTTCCCCTTATGGCTAGTACCAAAGAATCCACCACCAGAGGTCAGTCGTGTTCCTTATTTTCTCGAATAGGAAAGTATCATGTAAATTAGATTTCAGAATAAATTAAATAGTTATTATTTGAAACTTGGGACGTACCTGAACACATGGTATTCTTTTTGTCATGGAATGAATAGTTTTCGAGGGATTGATTTTCAAAGTTTGAATAAATGTAAAACAACCGCTGCAATCACATATTATGAAATTGTATTAAAAAAATATACATTATTTTGACTTACAGAGTCCACTAATCATACAGATGCGAGTAGTATTCCTGGTAGATTTGAATGTACGCTTCTTTCTCGGCCGACGACATTGTTTCGATGAGTTTGTCGGTGACCTCGTCGAGTGGCACGCTCTTGGCGCCTACGGACACGACCGGGATCATCTCGTCTTCGTCGTCCGACTCCATCACTTCGATCTCTCCGATCCCCGGCACGACCTCCACTTCCTTCATGCCTTCGTCGCCGCTCGAGTCACTCTCGCTGGAAGACAACAAATGAGTTGACACGTTTCAGATGTAGTTGGATACACACGAACAGGGGGCCAATTCTTGGGATTTACGTTTTGAAACCGTTTTACGTTTACATGTTATAAAACTGGAAACAGTTGACAACTATCGGCAGAGCCAGTTGTTTGTGGTGATAAAAAAAGCCAAAATTCGTTTTCAACATTCCCAAAGTGGTGAATTGGTGGTGATAATTATGTTAATTTTCGCGATTGGTGGTGAAATGGAAAAAAATGTGATTTTCCGGCGCGTGCGCATGCGTACCCCTGTTCAAGGTCATGTAGATGCGTCTATCCATGCTCAGCAGCCAATCAGCTGGCACCCCCATACACTCTTTGGATGGCACTGACAGCTGGCTTACGAAGAAAACAGTGTGATTCTTTCTATTTCGTGGTACTTTAGACACAGATCGAGGAAATTTTCGTAAAATATATACGTGGACTCGGGAAATGTTGCAAAACACGTAGGTTTGGGACAAAATCGCGTGAAATCGCGAGAATTCATCAATATCGCGTAAAAACACAAATTTCGCGAAAATTCGCGAGAAAAAGATACATATATTTGGAATCAGAAGTGTATGAAACGTAAAGATATGACAGAAAATTCATGTTCCTAAACATTTCGCGTTTATCGTGGAAACCATAAACAACTGGCCCTGACTATCGGTTAGTCTTCAACTTTTTTACGTTTTAAACAATGAAACCGTGACACGGTTTCAAAACGTGAATCTCAAGAATTGGTTCCAGTAGAGCCAAGATTATATGGTTTTAAAATTGCCTAAATTTCGTTTTAAATATTGGCAATTTCGCGTTTTGGTGGTTTTAAGATTTAATTTCTCTTAGTTTTATGTTAATCAACAACACAAATATTATAAAATCACAAAATAGAATTTTGACAAAATGTTAGATTTTAAAGCGAAATTTTGTGATTAAAAGTGATAAAACCATATAATCTTGGCTCTAGCCCCCAGCGATACAAGAGACCTGAAGTTACTAAAAGATTATTAGCTGCAAGAAATGATAAATAAAAGACATTATCATTTATATTTTATAACGTAATCTTAGCTTAGCACAGTTAAATTGTGCATATTTCCAAGTATGTAGTAGGTATCTCTTGTATAATAAAAAGAAATGCTCATTCCATTCCTTCAAATACAAT
The DNA here is from genome assembly GCA_934045905.1 of Leuctra nigra. Taxonomy (NCBI): domain Eukaryota; kingdom Metazoa; phylum Arthropoda; class Insecta; order Plecoptera; family Leuctridae; genus Leuctra; species Leuctra nigra. The sequence continues at coordinate 32,798,687 of OW203769.1, forward strand.
TTTTATAAATTTTTTATTTTTTTTTAAATAGCTCAAGCCTAAAAGGTTATCTTAAAACTGTGCGAATCTGTCAACAAGAACTTACCTATCTTTGCCCGGTATGACCGTCTTGTTGTTTGTTGCCCTCTTCTCATTGGCCAGCAGGTACGACATGATGTTGTCTTGTGCTTTGGCCGACAACGCTTTCTCCACCTTGGTTTCCACCACCGGCTTAGCAGTGGGCGCATCCGTGGTGGGAGCATCGGCGATCGTCGTTTCTACAAATATACACAAATAAATAAGAAATACAAAAATAAAACAAAAATGCTTGCCATTCAACTTACACTTAAAATAGGCCACTAGTGTTGAATTCAGACATTTTAACCCGGGGGAGGGGGGGGGGAAGCATATGTTAAGATGTAAAAAATAAATGGTTATAGCTGGACTCAAAAGGGTGGTCTCCCCCTCCCCCCCACACAGAGAAAACTGCCACGCAGCGAAATGTTTGAAAACTGACTATCTTAGACTATAGTTTAAAATAATTTTAGAGCTTGTTGGGTCTGTCAGATCTGCATCTAAAGGAGGTCTAGAATGACAAGATTGACAGTAAAAGATGTCAAAGTAGGGAAAAAGTAAGATTTGAAAAATGTTTAGGAGAATAGTAATCTAAAACTGTTTAAGGTGGCTGGGTCGATCGACCATTTTTTCAGATAGTGTTCCATTTTGCTGTACTCACTCATTGGTATCCCCTAAACAACACTTCAAAAAATAAATACTTCCCGTGTCTAGTTTTCGAGATAGGTGAATAAGAAATAAGTATTTTCCCCATGTTATCTTATGGCAGGTTTTAAAAATTTGCTACAAATGAAGATTTTATTTAATTGGCCCGATAGATTTTCAAAAAACCTATATAAGAAAGAATCTTTGATCTATTTACTTTCATTAAAAAAATATAAACCAATATCATCGTGTGCTAAATAACAAGTTGTAGGCGATTCAATTCAAATTGCGAATCAAGGCAAAATACTTTTGGCAGCACGGGAGTGCTCAAGGTAGTTAGAAGGCACTAAATACCTACAAAAGATACCTTGACTTTTCATGAAAGTAAACTCTAGGTGTAAGCTCAGCAAACTCAGCCATCATGAGAATGTAGGTTTCTGTGGAAAACTTCCATGGAGTCAGGATGATACGAAGGGATGTGCGTTGTGAAAAATATCCGACCGAACCGGGGCTCGAACCCGGGACCTCTCACTTGCCGGGCGAGAGCTCTACCAACTGAGCTACCCGATCGGACGGACGGACATTTGACACAACGCACTGATGAGGGTTAGAGATCTCCGAGGAGAATGGAATGAAGGTAATGATTGGACATTACAAGCTATCAGACCATCGGTAACGATACTGTCACCATGTCTCTTTGCACTAGCGTGCGCAACCCTCTTTTACTCGACTTAACGAGTTGCTTTTCAGCTCGAATGATGAGAATGTAGGTTTCTTTGGAAAACTTCCATGGAGTCAGGATGATACGAAGGGATGTGCGTTGTGAAAAATATCCGACCGAAGTTTTCCACAGAAACCTACATTCTCATCATTCGAGCTGAAAAGCAACTCGTTAAGTCGAGTAAAAGAGGGTTGCGCACGCAAGTGCAAAGAGACATGGTGACAGTATCGTTACCGATGGTCTGATAGCTTGTAATGTCCAATCATTACCTTCATTCCATTCTCCTCGGAGAGCTCTAACCCTCATCAGTGCGTTGTGTCAAATGTCCGTCCGTCCGATCGGGTAGCTCAGTTGGTAGAGCTCTCGCCCGGCAAGTGAGAGGTCCCGGGTTCGAGCCCCGGTTCGGTCGGATATTTTTCACAACGCACATCCCTTCGTATCAGCCATCATGATTCCGCACAAATACAAATTTCGAAAGTACGATGTTGCCATATTGTACCGTATTGTTAAAATTATTGAAAAATCTTCAATATCCGATTCAAAACTAACTTCTTTGGGGCAGTAATACTGCTCTAAATAATAAGATAACGTATAAATACCATTTAAATGTTGTCTATTTCAACTACCCAGTATATAATGAAAGTAAATTATGTGCTAAAGGAATTTATAAACGTGTATTATTTACACTTAATAAATTAGTGAAAGCTCTCCAAAACTTCAGAAAACCGATCGATCCAGCCACCTTAAGATGTTTCTTTGTAGACACATGACTTATTTGTGAATTGATAGAGAAGAACAGAAGAAAGTGTCTGTAGAAATAGAATATTTTCCCGGGGGGGGGGGGGGGGGGGGGGGGGTGCACTCACCCCCCTCAGGTATCCCTGCTGGATTCAACGCTGTAGGCCACCATGGCAGACATATGAAAAGATTCAAGGTCCAAGACCTAATGCTTGAGCTCAAACGCAACCGCAAGTTCATACATACATTGAACAGCCAGTGTGTAACAAAAGTACATTACTTTGGTTGGCTTGAAAAAGGCAGCAGAAGCACTGCTGAAATATTGCTCTCCGTATTTGTATTTGTGTTTTTATACCCTAGTACGGTGTTGTCCAGAGTAGAGTAGGGTTTTATCATACACTCCCAGTACATTAAGATGGCTGAGTAGTGAGCGTGACCTTCAAGAGTTTTTTAATCGATTTTTATCATTTCCTTTACCAGTGTAACTGTTAATGAAATAAGGCTTCGTACCGGTCTTCAGAACTGTTCAATGAAATTTTAATTTGAAATGGTATTAGTTTTATTTCATCCAACCAAACTTTAGTGCCATATTATTACTAATTTTCAGACACTGAACGTCTGAAGGACAAAATAAAACTAATAAACCATTCCAAACTGACATAACTTTCATTCAACTGTTTTGAAGAACTGTGCGTAGCCCATTTCACAAACAATTGATTAGTAAATATATTGATAAAAATCAATTAAAAACTCTTCAAGGTCACGCTCACTAATCGGCCGCCTTAAATTCTGTCTTCATATAAGAAACATACAGTTTATTAGTTGTGGCGTAACTCTTTGTAAATGGAAAATTCACCTGTTAATGAAGTACCTAAATGTGGCATTTTTGAGAAGCTATCAAATTGATGAATTACTACGACCTACCTACCTAATATTTTCATTGAATAATTCAATTAAATTCTTTGTGAAATAAAACATGTTAAAACAATAACAAATAAACGGTGCCAGAACAGGAGCAAATGCTTGTGATAAGCGAACAAAACATTAAAACAAAATGATGATAATAAAAATAATATTACATTGTGTAAAACATTACCCAATGTCAATAAAAAAAAGTTATCAGGCATTAATTAAAAGATCTAACAGATTACTCCACTACCAACCATTAGTAGACTTACCTGAGAAACCATTTAAATAGGTACCACCTACTAAAAACCATTACTAGGCTATTTAAAATTGGTTATGTTCTTCAAAAAGTATTCTTTTGCCAATGACTGATTACCGTATTAACTCGTGTATAAGACGCACTCGTGTATAAGACGCACCCTTGTTTTGAGAAGTCTAATTTAAGAAAACACTTAGCATGCGTGTATAAGCTGCAGTAAAATGATGAAAAACAGTGTGTGTTTGTAAACATGATATCCATCTAAATGTTGGTTTTCCAGCTAACTGAGCTATTTGAATGAAAATCACTGCCAACTTGTTGTAAACAAACAGTAATGTCCTGCTTCTGAGAAAGGGGGGAGGATAGTCTCTTCCCAGCAGCTGTTGCTTGCTCTAAGAGGCATGCACCTGCCTTTCCTCTGCATTCCAAAACAAACCCCACTCCTCTCCTCCCCTTCCATTAAGATCGCCATTCAACAGTGTTTAGTCTATTTTATGTCTGTCACAGCAATGTTTCAGACGTAAACATATATTTTGTCTCCTGATCTAAATGCAAGGGAAAACATTTTATTGCACAAATTTAATATGTTAATAATGTTGTGTCTAGACACAGTATGAGTAGTCCAGACAGAGTGAGAGGGAAAGGCAGAGATAGACAACATGTGGCAGTCTACCACAGCTCTGTTTACAAACATCCACCTTGGATTTACTGGGAAAAAGCTTGGTATGCGTGTATAAGGCGCAGGGCTGTTTTCAGAATTAAAATATTGACATATAATTGCGTCTTATACACGAGTTAATACGGTAAGACTACAAACGAATCCATGATGACAACTTGGTCTAGATTCACACAAAAAGTATTATTAACTATAATACGTAATGTGTAGTATCTTCTGTATTATCTTTCATCATAATTCATAACATGATGTTTTTGGTATTCAATCATAAGATAATACGTTTTGTAAATCAAGCAGAAAAAAACTAGCAGAATTTAGTAGGCTACCTAGGAATAATTCCTTGGATTTTCCATTTTAAAAATTGTTCTTTCATCGACCTACTACTAGTTAGTTACCCAAGATAACTTTAGTTTTAGCCTGATGCACAATGATTTATGATGGTATAAGCTTAGTATAAGGCATAGTGAATAGTGTATAAGATGTTAACAGAGTCCATGCACAACTGCTTATTTCTTGAGGTTATTTCAACTTGATAAAATTAAGAAATGTATCAAGAAGATACGGAAACAATTTAGGTAGTATGAGCAAGACTAGGCACAAATATCAAATTAAAATGCTTCCACCAATGACATTAATTCAGAAGATTTTTCAGTTTACCAGGTGATTTGACTTAGAAATTTAATCTGCTCTCTTCTGATTTTAAGATAGTCATCTTAAATTATTCTTCACAACAAGTCTCAATCGTAATAAATAGGTAGCTACCTACAGAATACGTACTACGTAGCTATATGGTTATGAAGAAGTTACCTGTGATCCATATGGGCGTTTCCTTCTGCTGGGTCTTCTCCTTGAAGCCCTCTTCGCCGATGGTGACGTCCACTCGAGATTCTTCAACGGCAAAGCCTCGGCCCCGAGTGGCCTCGCCCGACCATCCGTCCCGCATGGCTCCGGGGTTGGGACGACCCTTCAATAGTCTGAGCCAAGAGAACAAAACACTGATCAACACTTAGGAACTTGGGATGAACCTGGGACGCACATCATGAAGACGTGTACTACGACCACTGAACTACAGAATCCACATAAAAGGCCCACGGAACCGGAATGGCTGAGTGATAACGCTCTGAACTTGTATTCCGGAGGCCCGGGTTCGATTCCCGCGGCCGTCCTTCCTGACTGGGGTGTTTTCGTGGTTTTTCTCTCAGTCGACAGGCAAATGCTGGGAAGTTACCCTACTAATAGGCCACGACCGCCTCCTTCCCGCCTTCCATCCTTACCCACTCTTCACCATCATCTCCCAATCATCATCATAATCATTCATCCGTCGCCATTAGCCTCGCTGCAGAACAGTGCGACGTTAAGCCCCAGACAAAAAAATAATAGGCTCTTTTCTTGGGGGTAATTGACGTGTTTTAACAGCCTATAAGTTGTTGAAAGTCAACTTAGCAGAAAGACGGCACACATTCAGTTTTACCAGATTTCAAAGAGAACTTATCAAAAATATTAAAAAAATATATAAACATTTATTATTAGATACCTTTGGACATGTAAAAAAATTTAAATTTGTTCCGTTTACCTTAAAGAATAACGAATGATGAGATGTGTTGGAAATAAACCCAAAGGGAGATAAATCTAGTGGAGTGGTCGCTCCACCCAGCCAAGTCGTACCATACACTCACACTCACTCAACATACCGTAAATAAATTTATAAACTGAGGAGCAGACCAAACACTTTTACTGTAAGCAACAACATAGCATTTTCGGCCTACTGGATCTCAACAATGGAAAATCTCACATTGTTGTGAAATGTCTTAATTTTTAGTTATGGTCCACCCACCCCATTACAATGTACTAAATTTGGGAACAATAGGTTATGCCGTTTGCAAGCTAGAGGGCCGTGAAAACAGTGAAATTACACCCCTTTTAAAAGCTATATGATGATGATGATTTTGATTCAGTAAGAATAATGAACTTGTTGAAATTGTCTCGTACCCCCTGATTGTGTTGATGTCCACCGGTTCCGGCTCCAGAATCTCCGGAGAGAGTTTGATTCCCTCGACCTCCCGCAGGAGGATGTACAGAGGTTCCAACTGCTCGTTGAACTTGGCCAATAGGAGACGAGAGTCTTTCTTCGGCAGCGCCGATTGGTCTTCTTCCACGACGGCGCAGCAGAACGTGCATCGGAACTCCTCGGTAGAGCAATCAAACAGCTGATCGGCCTACAAGAAGAAAACCAGTTAGTTTGTTATTGATAGGGCTAGGATGTTTAGGACATATCCATTTTTAATACAGTTTTCGGCTCTTGTAGAATCTCATTTATTATATGGATTATTAGCTTGGGGGAATGCCTCTCCATATCTTATACAAAAAATTATTTATTTGCAAGACAGAATAATCAAAAATTTTATTCCTGAACACTCAAAAAATAATTTGAACTGCGATTCCAGTAGTCCTTATGAACTTTGTAAATTTTTACCAATTTCCCTTCTTTATAATTATCGGTTAATATTAAAATTTTATTTTCCTGAAGAGCATAAAATTTTTCAAAATCACCCAGTTCAAACTAGATTGTCTTTACTCAGCAATTTTTCCGTCCCGGCCTGGCGTAACAAAAATGGTAAACGAAGACTGGATTTTATTGTTCCAGAAACATTTAACTCCATTCCCAGTAATTGCAGAAATTAAGAATCCTTTTCTATTCTTAAAATTGCGTTGAAGCATTGGCTTCTCTCAACCTTGTCTGAAGGTTAACAAGTGTTGAATGTTCATGTTGTTATTATTTATGTTTTCATGTAGGTTGTGTATTCACTTTTCTTATTATTCTTAAATTATTTTTATTAATTCTTTTTGAGGGGTGTTCACTTTAGAACCATTTTTGAACCTATGCTTATCTCAACCTTGCATGGAAGTTATAACATAGTACCTATGGTGAATTTTCTTTTTGTGATTATTTATGTCATTCTTAGGAATTCTATATTCACTTTTTCTTTATTCTTGAGTTAATTTTGATCCTTCTTTGATGGTTGTTTTATAGAACTCACAATCTTATTTGATAGTAGCAAGTGTTTGAATGTTCATGTTGTGTGATTATTTATGTAATATTTCTTTTTTATCTTATTACTCTTAAGTTACTTTTATTAAGTAATTCTGTTTTTTTATGTTCTCTTAGGTAACGCTCCTACAATATATCTGTTCTTTCTTTTCATATTGTCTTTCCCCACAGATGAGCTCCCTGAGCTTTGTGGATTGTGTGATGCTTGTGTGTATGTTGTATTAACAAGCGCGCTCACTCGATATAGCACATTTTTATTTATTTTTGAATTTAACATTTCAAAAATCTTTTTACGACAGTTCAACCATATTCAAGTATAAAATACTCATTTAATGTCCTGTAGTTTGCAACTGTCGCCCAATATTGAGTTTTCAATTTTATGTCTTTTGAGAATGAACAAAACTTTAACATGGGGGGTATAGGAAAATCGTTTCGAATTTGGTTAATAACTTTAAAAATAGCACACGTTGGTATTGTTTTCAATTTTTTTCCTAATAGTATGTCCGTATGTCTACCAGAAAAAAAGTTTTTTGTTAAAATCTAACGGTACAAAAAAATTAGAACTTCATTTTAGCTTAAAAATGACACGATTTTACTTGGCTGCCATAAGATAACATGGGGGATAAAATTCAAATTATCTCAGAAACTAGACACGAGAAGTGTTTAATTTTTTCAGAGATTATGTATGGCATGATTATCAATAAGTTCACAAAAAATTATGAAGATCTGAAACTATGCCTCGAGTGATCGCGCCACCTTAAATAATAAAGGAGTTAAAAAAAATAAAAAATAAAGTTTTTGTTCAGACATGTCTAAAGAAAAGTATTTTATTTTGCCTGAAAATTCCATCTGTCCATCTGTTCCATCTGTCCTAAACATCCTAGCCCTAGTCATTGACCTTGAAAAGTGAACTGGTGAATGTGTATCGGCTTACTTCGAGATCTGTGAATGTTTTGAAACAGCCTGGACACTTGAAGCTCGCTCTGCTCGTCGCGTCGCGCTCCTCTGTCTCCATGCGCTTGCGCATGATGTCCAGCTTGTACTTCACCACGTTCACAAATGTCTGCGAAGATGTACAAAGCAGGATGTAGTTGGCTACGGACATGAGGACTCTGCTGTCAAAACATTAAGGTGATACAAGCGCTCGGCCGTTTTAGAAAATTAAGAGAGAAACATTGTTTAAAAAGTGGGTGTAACTTTGATAGGATGTTCACATGATCAGTCTGATTGTATATTAGTAGCACTTTTTCACGTTTGCTTCATGACTTCTTAATAAGGTGCCGGTTATTCAACAAAATCACGTAAAACAATGAAATTTCCGAAACATTGGAGACTGAGCCCGTTAACAATAGGGAATTCTCCTCAATTTTTATTAAATTTTTAATAGATCCTCAGACTTAAAAGAAATACATACAACAGTATTATTTTTATATTTTTAAGTCTACTTGTTATCGAGTTATGTTAGTTCAAGCTTTTGCTGTCTGCATGGAGATTTGAAACGACCATGCGCCATCTTTCCAAGCTGTGACGTCAGAAACTAGATAGCCAAGTTCCCTGGATTCAGTTCTAATTTGATTCTAATGGATTTGATGCATGGATTTGATAGATCTAATGAATTTGAAGTGAACTGGATAAACACAGGGAAATGCCTCGGTTAGCCCTATCTTGGATGGTCTCACTGCTTATCAACTAGGTTCTGACGTCATCCAATCACAGATCGCTGGGAGGCATTCAGAGCCCGCCAAATAACATCACTCTTTCAAACCTCAATATTTCTTGAAATACGTTTATTTCAGAGACCTGTTAGGTATATATTGTTGGTCTTCCTGTAATGTCTAGTATTGTGTTTAATTAATTAAAAGTAAATTAAAATCTGAGGAGAATTCCCTATTGATCTCAAATTTTAATCATGATTATATAAAATACAAACTTAGGGTTATCACTTGGCACATTTTTAATATTAAATTTCATCCCCACCCAGCGAGACAAGAAAATAGACAATTTTTCACCAAAAATCCACTAATTAATACTAAGTACCCAATTCAGACAGCAAAAAATTAAATATGTAGTACCTATTAAGTTTGCCCTAAGTTTGTCTTTTATCTAGTCACAATTAACATTTCAAATCATTTCGTCAACCCATTTTGTCTCCAATCGTATCCAAAAAAGTGTCTGCAACAAGTGGCAAAATCGCTCGCGCTTGCAGCAGGTTAACAGTTACTACTACCTACTGTAATGTTACCTTGTAGTTTATAAAGTAATAGTTGACTTTCTGAGCTTTGCCATCGAGACCGGTTTCCATTTTCAAACGCACTTGTATGAACTTGTCATTGCGAAGTGTCGAGATTCGAGCTCGCAGCATTTTGCGTTCAAATTTCAAAAGTTCACAAATATCGTCTTCTTTCATACCTGATCAAAACAAGAAGAGTTAAAACGTGGTGTTTTAAGTGAGGGGGGTGGGGGTCTGGAGCAAGTGGGATGTCACGTTTTGATGTAGACATTTTTTGTCTACATTTGTCTACATTTTTGTCTGTGGTTTGCGCATATCTAAATAATTATGGTTGCGCCATTTTTTAAAAGTGTGGTCGCTTCTAGCGATTCTAGTGAGAGCAAATGGCAGTGAACAAGCCCAATGGAATAGTGAATACTGAATACGTATTCAAGTATACTTACATGGGTTACGCACTAACATATCTACAATAAAAGCATCATCTATTGTGTAAAACCCCCGCACAACTAATCGAGCAAGTTGTTTCAAAGAGCTTGGGACTTCGGTCACAAGCCGCTCTTCACTCATTATTGAAATAAACAGTATTTCACTGTGCAGACCTCAGAAAACTAAACCTGAAATAATAAAGCACATTGTAAAAGAGAAAAATGCTACGAAATGTCTATGTTTACCTGGCTGTTTGGATGAATTGTAGGTTAAGAATGTCAAAAACAATTTAGGTATACCTACTACCTAGAAATTACTAATCACAACCTAATCTTTATATTTATATAACAATTAAATAATTACTGACCTGTGTGTGTTCAACTTATAAGTGTTTAACACATCAAAATGATTGAATGCACAACATCAACATAACATCAAAGAATTTGACAGCTCACGGCCAGTGTTGTTTGTATTCTTCTTGCGCTCATTCTTCTCAGCCGTCAATGTTCCATCGGGTGGGTGCGGTTGCGCGCCACCACAACACGCACGCCACAAGACAAGACTACACCACTTTTGCACATAACCAAAGTCTGATACGATCAGGTTCGCTCTACCTGTATGTAACTACGTGTTGTGATTCATAAAGGTTTTTGATTTGTATTTCTCACTCTTTGACTTCACGGAAGAAGACATTAAAGTTTTATCTATATTCTGAGGTAAGACAAAATGATGTTTATCTAGAATAGCAGTGTGGGGATTCCCGCATTCCACACTTTCCTAATCACTTTTACGTCTGAGATGGGCAATGCAATTAATTTGTAGGTACTACTTTAATATCACCACAATGCGAATTGGTAGGTAAAAGCTTTTAATCCAGAACTTGTTTCGAGTCACCGCAGTCCTCTCCCACTTCAAACATACGGCATGATGCACAAGACATCCTTTACCAAGTAAAGTAAGGCTACCTAGGTAGTACCTAGGTACTACCTACCTACCTTACCTAGGTACCTACCTTCCAACCACATTCCTTCTAGCCTCCTACCTACTAGGTTTCAGAGGTACCTAACTAGGTACCTACAACTGCCTAGTAGGTAAGTAGGTAGGTAGCTACTCAATGTGGGTAAATGAAATCCTCGTTGCTTGGCAAGTTGTCTGCTGTAATGGCATTTGCAGGAATGGCATTTATCGAGGACCGATTCCGAAAGCAAGTCGAAAGAGTTGAAACAGGTCGGCAGAGATAACAATGGCTAGGTATACCTACCAAATAGGTACATGACCGTAGGTAGGTAGTACCTACTTTATAATATTGTCCTTCTTACAAGTAGGTTACAGGGCAAGCAAGGGCCACGGAGTAGAGAACATACTTATACCATTAAATGACAGGTAACCTCACTTCAATGTTCTACCATTGAAAAACTTAAACAGGTACCTACCTAGTACAAATACGGGGCGAATAGGCACCGGGTGTTCAAACCCCAGTGCCCCGAGTGAAAGATCAAAGAAATAAGCAAAATTTGTGGATATGATCTTCAACTGTTTTATTTCTCATTGGCCGAGACTAAAGAGACTAAACCTGCACTTCCCCCACCCAACTACAAGGAAAGAGCGTCAACTTCAAGATTTTCGCGGTCTAATAAGAAACATTCTAAAATCGATACGGCGAACCGCAGTGCTCCTGAAACGCTGTGGATTGAGAAAACCATTCATTACGTAATAATCTAATGTACTACCTACACATTTATTAAATAAATATACGTAGTAGGTATTTTTATAAATAAATGTGTAGATCTAGGTAAATAAATACATTTTTTATTTTAATCATTTACTATACGGATAATGTATCGACTTGGCCATCAACTGTTCATTTACTTCCATTGTCACGTCATGACATGAAGATGGCGCTGATGGGAGTTGACCCTCTTTCCTTGTGTTGGGGTGGGGGAAGTGTAGGTCTTGCTCTTTAGCCGAGACCTACCAACCGATCTAAGTCAACAAATTGGTATTACTCAAATTAGCTCGGAATTAGAACCAAGGCACGCAAATTAATATTGTGATCAGATTCAGTTTAAATTATGTAGGCAACCTACACTTATTATTATTATTTCGATTGCAAATAACTTTGCAGGTCGTTTACAGATTAAATACTCTGTAAATACTCATTTACAGAGGACCTTTTAGCATATTTTCAATTGTTTTATTTTGTAGAGTATTAATGGAGACCGTGCTTGTCAAGTGCTTGTCAAGTGCTTCTGTTTAAAACACTACCTACCTACCTAATGAGTAATGAACTAACTTTACATCGGAGAGTAGGTACTAGGTACCTAATCTGGACATTTAATTTTGACAACATAACATCTCCCATACCTACCACCTAGACCTGTTGAAAAATCTTTCCAATATCTTGCCAAGTGGCAAATGCTTCGAACAGTTGAACTAACCTAATCCTTACAATGGGGAGTTATCTTATCTAATTTAACAACAACATGTTCCATAATAGACCTGCTGAAAAACTTGGCAAGATCTTGCCAAGGTTCAAGTGCTAACCTAATCCTTACAGGCTTAGGTTTTACAGACAATAATAATCCTTAAAGTCTACTTAGTACCCCTGCTGAAAAATCTTAGCAAGATCTTGCTAAGATCTTGCCAAGATCTTAGCAAGATATTGTAAACAAGATCTTGCAAGATCTTGGCAAGATCTTAGCAAGATCTTGCAAGAACTTGGCAAGATCTTGCAAGATCTTAGCAAGATCTTAGCAAGAACTTAGCAAGATCTTGCAAGATCTTAGCAAGATCTTGCAAGATCTTGCAAGATCTTAGCAAGATCTTAGCAAGATCTTGTACATTTTGCTGCCAAAAAAACGTTAAAATTTCATAAAAAAATAAAATTTTCTATATTTATGAATACTCATTTGCATTCGGGAAACCTCTTCTGAAGTATTGGACAAGGTTTGATTACACATTTCAATGTGTAATCTCCTGCGATCTCGTGGTCCGTAGTCGAGCGTCTTACCGAGTAGGCCACCGGTGCAGACAAGACTTAGCTGCGCTAATAGTGATCATATTGAGTTTTCATATTTAAGTGAACATATTTATATTATTTAGTGGATCATTATATTGTTATTAACATGATAAAATAGGAGAAACGATAAATATTAAGATTTATTTATAAAGTAAATTGATCTGTGATATTTCCCCATAAAATATATCAGCTCACGCTCTGTAGTATAATTACTATAGTTTATTTTACTAGGTGATGTGGTGCAAATTTTCTAAGTCAATGAAGTAAAAATTCTGTAGTTTATATACCTTACTACTAGAGAGAAAACTTTTATTTAATAAACAAAACACTGTCATCAGACATGACTGCCACTAGGACACAGTATAGTATACTGTATAGTATAGTATACTGTAGTAAAAAGTCAATGTAAGATACTTCAGAATTTACTAAACTACAATATAAATCGGCTATAGTAAACATACTGTAGATTACACTTTTCTTTACTACAGATGAGATACTATAGATTTTCAATGAAGTATATATACTACCTATAGAACTTACTATAGCAAACTTATTCTGTCTGTAGTCAAAGTACTCTAGCTACATACTTCGAATTACTACAGTGAAGTACGTTCCCTATAACTTTACTATAGAAAACTGCAGTATATATCGCAAGTAGTAAAAACACTATAGTACATACTTAGAATTATTATTATTATTTATTTATCAACAATTACTACAGTAGGTCAAGTATATTTACTCCAGAGTAAAAAACAGTCTATTTCAGCGGTAGTAAAAATACTGTAGTTTATACTTTAGTTTACCACCGATACTGTAGAATTTACTTCAGTAATCTATGGTATTATGGAGTAAGTTTTTGCATGTACTTCAAGTACTATAGCACATACTATAGTTTACTACACGTTATTACATAATACTTTGGAATACCTACTTCAAAATATACTATAGGAAATTTTCCTAAGGGCCTTAGCAAGATCTTGAAAAAATCTTGGCAAGATCTTGGCAAGATCTTGATTAGGTCTTGTCAAGATCTTGATAAGATCTTATCAAGATATTACCAAGATCTTGGTAAGATCTTGGCAAGATCTTGGTAAGATCTTAGCAAGATCTTGATTAGGTCTTGTCAAGATCTTGCTAAGATCTTATCAAGATATTACCAAGATCTTGGTAAGATCTTAGCAAGATCTTGTTTAATACAAGATCTTGCAAAGACCTTACCAAGATCTTGTCAAGATCTTGGTTAATCCAAGATCTTGTCAAGATCTTGGTAAATCCAAGATCTTGATAAGATCTTAGCAAGATCTTGATAAGATCTTAGCAAGATCTTGGCAAGATCTTGGTTAATACAAGATCTTAGCAAGATCTTGCAAGATCTTGGCAAGAATTTTCAGCAGGGACACTTTCTATTCAAAGGAGAAATATTCCTTTCCAACTTTATAATTCTTGAGGGCAAAAACAATGAAAGGAGAACAGTCCATCATGTTTTTCATGCATGCCTCCTACTCGCCTTCCTCTGCACCTCCTACACTTGACTAATTTGCTAGGTCAACCTTAATTGGTGAATGATTTTATTCTTCAGGTCTCATTTCTCTTTTTTCAGGAGTTATAGACCTTCATTTCAAAACAATTTTAATTTTTATCACCAACATAATTTTGAGAAAATTAAGATGAGCTACCATAATGGTGGTAATCGTGGCCCATCGTGGCCTAACAACGCTCCAAGAAACTTCAACACCAGAGAAGATAATAATTCTAGGAATAATAACGGAAACCATCATAGCAATTACAACGGTCAGGGCAACTATGACCGTCGAAACAATCAATCTCGTTATCCGGCACATGCGACCGGCCGGGGCCGAGGGAGTTTGCACCACTCCGCAGCTCAGCACCCCGTGAACCCGCCCCACTACCAGTACACTCACCCCTCGCAGATGTACCTCCCGCAGCCCAACGGTCTGACGGTGCCCCCGGCCTACCAGCAGGTCGTGGTCATGCCCGACAACAATACGTACTACTACAACCCGGTTCCGTCCCCGGATCTGAGCGTGCGTCATTCCCCGATGATGACGGATCCGAACCGCCTGCCGAGTCACGTGATCCCCATCGAGGCAGCATCGTACCAACGCCACAGCCTGCCGGCGTACAGTCCGACCAACATCGACGTGCGCTTCACGTGCCCGCAGTGTTGCTCACTGAATACCAACCTTCTTGCCTACGTCCAACATCTCGAGGGGGAGGTCCAGGGCCTGCGCAAGCAGCTGGGGTACATCGACATCTCGGAAGTGGGCGGCGATCCGTCGCGAAGCTCGTCGAGTCTCTCCGTCGACGCGACACCCTTCGTCGCCACCGACCTTCCTGCCGACAGTGCCATTCTCTATCCCTCGTACAATCCACGACACATGGTCCTGTCGAACCAAGGTCATCGAGTCGACAACAATCAACAGCCGTTCAACTCGGCCATGTACATTGAACAGACGCTGGACGTCCAACAGCCGGTCGCCGAAATGCCGGCTGAAATCGCTCAACAAAGTGCAAACTACAATCAACAGTCTTCCTACGTAGATCTCAAGCAGCCCGACGAAGCGGTGCCCAGAGTCGTGGCTCCGTCGGTCGAACACGAGGAGAAAGGTGATAGTCGTGAGGAGCAACAGGCTCAAGTGCTTCAAAAGACAATTGAGTTCGGTCTGCCGCCCAACTTGAACCAATCCATCAACTCCAACGACGGCCTATCCCCGCAGTTGGAATGGGAGACATCTGAAGTATCCCAAGTAAAGGCTGATAATTGGAATCCGGTACATACAATTGATTATCATTAATACGCTTCATTACTCCTAAGAATGGCAGTTAAATTGTGACCTTGGGTCCACAATCAAGTCATTTATGCCACATTCTATGATGAATAAAGTATAGTATTTGAAAGTAGCTCAGTATTATGCCATTGTGTGAGTACTTTCCTGTTGACAATTGGTAGCACTGTATTTATCTCTCTTTATGTAGAACCATGGAGTAGATCACCTAAACCTATTTCAGGAATCATGAGTCAGTATTTATTTTTAGAGAAGTGTCTTCCATCTTTATTTATCAGTGCTGTTTCTCTAATCAGTTTCCTTGTCTGTAAAGCTAGTTAATGGCCTCAGTCTGGAACCAGTTTTCTTGGAAGAAGATACTGTGTCTTATTTCGCGAGATTGTTCAGGGGAAATGTTGTAACAAAGATAAAAAGTCAAAACTATTATGCTAGGATTTATTGCACAATTGCTGAAAATGATCTGAAATGTCAACTACTCAAAATCTGTTACATATTCAGCTATTTAAATTACAATAGTATCGAATGGTGGAAACACCTCTAGAAAAAGCAATTTATCAGTTTTGAATTTTGATCCAAAATAAATCTACATTTTATCAAAATTATAGCATTTTTTGCATGAGACAATTTACAAACAATATATTTGCTGATACTTACCTACTACAGTTTGATTCTTTTTGCCATCTATAAATTTGTAAGCTGGCTTTGAAATTTACTTTGATGCCTGTAGGTTTGGGCGAACCGGTTCGAAACCCGAACCGGCTTTAGATGTTCGCGAACCGAACCTTAAAATGAAATATCCAAACCGAACCTCCCTCCCTGCGCCAATTTGATATTTCCAGCCAACATTTCGTTCCAGTATAGTGTTGTAGAGAAGCTGTGTGACAAAGAAGCCAAACAAGAAATAATGCAAATTGTTAACCATTTTAATTTAATTTTACTTACCTTTCTTCGTGCATAAATTCAACGATGTGAATTAATGTTATCAAAAATAAATTACACTAAAAGATGGGCATAAATGAGTTTATTTTACTTTTCTATTGACAATAATAATAATAATAATAATCTAATTTATTGAGCACATAAAATAGGTACATAATTGGTCTGTATTCAACAATCGAGTCGTTGATCTTCCATACATAATTAATGAATTAATACATAATTAATGAGAGCGATCACGACAATGCCAAACAATGTTTGATGTTATTTTTTTGTGTCATGACTAAGTAGGGATAAAACAATACTGAAGGTTAAAAGGGCCGGAGGATCGGTCAAATTTTTAAAGCTCGGTTCGAGGTTCGGTTAAAAAATATGAGGTTCGTCCAACCCTAAATGCCTGACTTCTCTTAACTTAGTGTCAGATACCTGAGGAGTCGGAAGTACTTGAGGATTGTTGTCACCTGATCTCCTGTGATGTAATATTTGGCGCCTGGCTTGTTGTGTTGTTTTTGTGTCATTTGTTTTGGGAAGTGTTGCACTGCATGACTCTTACTGTTTTTTGTTGTTCTTTTGTAGAACTGCATGTTGTAGTAATTTAACCATATTATCATTGTTTACGCTGTCCATACAGATTTAGCTAGTTACTTGATTTCTTTAAAAAAAAAAACGGGCATTTTGAAAAATAGAAAATCTTCTGAGAGTTTTAGTTTGTAGTTCTTGTCACTGCTAGTTTGTCTTATCAGAATAGTGTATCTTCGTAGGACTGCTAAAACTGTTGTCTAACTCATTTGTTCTTCATCAGCCAAACGAGACTGAACAATTGGAACCGGTTGTGCCGGATTTCGCTCCTCCCCCGGTTGTGAGCGCCTCCGCTACGTCGTGGGGCGACGAAGTGGTCGAGACCTCCGAGGAAGCGAACCGGTCGCATCAGAACGCCGACTATTCGCAACACGATTACGAGCAGCCCAACAGCACCGGCCAGTATCAGCAGAATCGCTACCCGAACCATTACGAGCACAACAATCAAGGTCAAGGCGATTCCAGGAGGCCGAGCAACGACCGGTTTGACAACAGAGGCAAGTTCAACCATTTTCATTTACTCGATGATTTGACAGAGTTTCCGTAACCAGATTTGTTGGAGGCTTCACTCAGCATCCCATTATTTTCACCTGTTCGCTTAAACCCTTGTTTCCTCCATAACTTATTTTTGATGCTCCATGAACAAGCATGGAAATTAGTTGTTTATATTCTATCTCTCTCTGCTCCTTATAAAAACATGTTTATGATATGAGTTAGGGAGAGGTAGAGTACAATGATCTTATTTCCACAACTGTAATAACTCTAAAACTATTAGACCTAGATCCTTAATTTTTTTATGTGTGTTCCCTACATTATACTTCAATTATGGAACTAGGATATTGAATCGGGGACATAACAAACAAAATTACTAGGAAAACGCTCTGAGTAACGCGTAGATGAGCGAGCACGGATACGCGCAACACCTCGAACCGAAATTCTATCTATCGAAAATGTCACGAAAAGCCAATAATTCTTTAATTTCGTCACAGACTTGTATGAAAATCTTAAAAAATTCCAAAAATATTGGTCCCAATTGAATAACCATACCTACAAAGTTTTAAGTCGATCGATTGAACCTTTATGATTGAATGGTTCCTTGTTAATTTTCAAAAATCACAGGATCTTCCAAAAATATACCTACCTGGGACCACTCATATGATATAAGTGTGTGTACACAATGTCAATATCAGATCGATCTGTTGATTATTAGTGACATAATGCGTTTAAAAGTTTCTGTTCTAACTACCTTGGAACATTGGAACTGAGGCGTCAATGTTGCCGTGATCCATAGCAACAAGCAAAATGTCCGTAAAATGTCAATAACTTTTGGATTTAAACACAGATGTGTCTGAAAATTGTCAAAAACACATATAATGTTGGTCCGAATAACCATGCAAAGTTTTAAGTTGATCAGTCAAACGGTTCTAGTTTAAATTTCAAAAATCACAGTACCTAAAGATGGTTTTAAATTTTTAACCAATGGGAGGATTTGGCTGAAACTTAGTATGATTGGGTAAAATGTTAGTGGTAATGACTTGTCAAAATTTCAAATTGATCAAACTAATCAATCGAAAGATATTTTTTTTAAATTTGAACTAATCGGGAGATTTCAAAAAAATTAGGGTCTGCAACGCCCGGAATTTGCACATGTGTGCAAAATTTCAGCTTGATCAAAGAAAAACTGTGACTTGTATGCCGTCAGTAACAGAAAAAACACACACAAAAAAAAAAAAGGTCCGTGCCAAAAGAGCCAAAAGGAGACGCTAGCTTCGCTCGCTCAAAAAACATATTTAGTGTGCAAAAAACAGTGCTATTTCATAATTCGACATTTCTTATCGACAACTGGAATAATACCATAAAAAAATTGTTTGTTTTATGTAGGGGTGTGCAAATGCAAGTAGGTACTCGAAATTTCGAGTTCGAGTCGAGTTTGGGGTGTGATTGAGTCAAAAAGGGTTTTACTCAAAATTAGAATTTGTCTTGAAAGACAAGGTGTATCCTGCCTGCATACCCATTAACAGTCCCCCGCCTACCTGCCTATCAATGAACAACCCCTCAACTCACTAAAACACTTGCATTTCTTTCTGTTGAAATGACAAACAATTAATTACATTACGAAGCATTGCTGGTTGAACTTGTTGAGATTTGAGAAATACTATTCCTGCTGATAGTGATTACTGATGATTAGCGTTACCTACTTGGGCATGGAGTGTAAGAATGTTAGTGTTGACATAATGTTTCATCTAGACTCTTTAGGTATATGAGGTATGCAGGTAACAATTCTTAGCCATGATCAGTCATTACACTTGACATCACCATTGCCTCATGCTTTCTACTTAAAGGCTTCTAATACAGGGTCGAAGGTCACAGCAAAGTTATCAGACGTAAACACATTCAGTTTCAAACACATTCAAACACGTAGAGTGTAATAGTCCAGACAGAGTGGGGGGGGGGGGGGGAGATCGACAACATGTGGCAGTATACCACAACACTGTGTTCAAACATCCTGCCTGCATCCAGTAGGAATACATCTTGATAAATGATAAGGCCCGAGGGCTGTTCTTAGTGTATCAATATTTCACTATAACTGCCTCGTCAGTGAATGCTTCTCTTGTCATTTCACAGTTCTTCTTGGAAACCTGTGTTCATATCATCATTATTATTTATTACTATCAGACTCTCTCTTACAATCTTAAAATACTGTCTCTCTTCTACTTTTCTCTAATTTATCCATTTGTGTTACTCTTCCTGATACTGCTCGGCTATTCTAAAATCATTTCTGCACTGAATTTTATTTTTCTTCATCCTGTAGTCCATGTAACCGATGTCAAAGTAGAAACAAAAGATACTTTATAATAGCGTCTTGATCTTCTCAGGGGAACGTTCATTCCATAGCAATTTTCGTACTTTCC
Organism: Leuctra nigra; assembly: GCA_934045905.1. Classification (NCBI taxonomy): domain Eukaryota; kingdom Metazoa; phylum Arthropoda; class Insecta; order Plecoptera; family Leuctridae; genus Leuctra; species Leuctra nigra. Next base: position 32,818,644 of record OW203769.1, read on the forward strand.
GAAAAATTCTTCTGGTACGTAATTCAACTCTTTACTTTACTGTCTCTTGATCCCTTATCGAATAGGGAAGTCTTATTAAAATTAGATTTCAGAATATAATACTTGTTATTTTATGAAAGTTGAGATGTTGCTGAATACAGATTTGGTATTATTTTTGTTTTGGGACGAACAGTTTTCAAGGAATTAATTTACAAAGATTGATACATTTCTTATAATTTTAAAACAGGAAAATTGACAATGACATCACAATTTGCTATATTGCCATGGAAACAAAGGAATCACCATGGTAACACATTGTTGGAGACCTGGAAATGACATCACAATCCTGATTCTCGTTACCAACCGTTTTTCCCGCAAAAATATCCAATAATATCATTTGAATTTGATTTTTTATAAATGAAAATTTAATTTTGCTGGTGATACCTAGTGTGTTTGTCATTGATATTTGTGTTGATATTTACAAATTAATTAGAATAAAATTTTACGAGACTTTCCTATTATGTGTCTTTTCTTTTGACATCATGGTATGAATTGACAATTTTTCTTTTTTCTTTTTCCATTGGTAAAAAATATACCTAGATAGGTAGGTACTAGAGGTCAGTTAGGGTACCCGGGTACGCCATTACCCGGGTACAAAGGCGGGTACTTTACTTTTTTTTGGTTAGTATTAGCTTTCGTGCATTTTTTGCATCAGCTGCCACTTAATCACCAGCTGCATTGTTTATGGTTATATAATAAACTGAATAAAAAAAAATTAATTTTTTTTTTTTTTTTTTTTTTTAGTTATTTATTACCCGGGTAATTAAAGCGGGTACCCGTGTACAAATCATTACCCGAATCCAACCTCTAGTAGGTACATGTACCAAAATCATTGTAAACCTGCCATGGGTTAAAATTTAAAAAATAACTGTCGATCATTAGGTTCTTCGGCGATTGCTATTTATGCAATGTAATGTACAACATTTGTTCCAGGCAATTGGCATTGCAATGTGTAATTAATTATTGTAAGTGTAGATAAAGAATGTCCTGTCTTGACTGTTCCATGTTTCCTTCTAGGTCGAGGCTACGGCAACTACAAGCATCGGGACTACTCTGCTCAGGGGCACAACAGACCGCAAAACCATCCCTACGAAGGCTCATCCGCACCCATGTACGTAAGACTTTGATTACCATTTCCAAGAAACTCTAGGTTGAGAATGAGATGTTAACTTTACGGAAAATAGAAATTAGAAAAATTTACGATTTTTCATGGTTTCTATCTATTTTTCATGGGAGCTGTGGAATTAGTATTTTCATTGAACAGTTCTGAAGACACGTACAAAGCCTTATAGTCATTTTATTGGTAAAATATATTGACAAAAATCGATTAAACTCACTACTCAGCCATCTTACCTAAATAATAAGATTCTAGACATTCTTCTGCTGTTCTCTGCACATTTTTGCAGCTAAACATTCAGTTTGAGTCCTCCAGATTCTGGTACCTAACTGGTATAACTGAATTACCTATCCTCTCGTAACATCAGTGTAAAAGAAGAACACTCGACTCAACGGATGGGAATGTGTTTGTGTTGTCAGGGCGGACAACTGGCGCAAACCCAGCGATGGCGATCAGCAACACCACACGCGCGGTAACTACCGCGGTGGCGCAAGGCACATGCGCCAACGGGGCGGCAACTTCCACGGGCGGCGCGGCCAGGCGCCGGGCGCCAACGTGCAGTTCGACGACGGGCGCCAGCAACGGGACTTCAACCAGCCACGCGGCGGGCTCCAGGGCAACGGGGACGGACAACGCTCCGACGCTCGCGACCAGTCCGTGAAGCGCGAGGACGTCGAGGAAGCGAAGCAGGAGCAGGTAGGAGGGGAATGTGCAGCTTAGGAAACGTTCAAATGCTGTCAAATAACTTGTTATGTTTGTTTACTATCTCTACTGCTATTTTCTTCAGTATTTATGAAAAAAGTGAAAGTGAGTAATGTTATTGCAGGTATTATTTAATGTTTCTGATGATTGTGACAGTCGTCCAACAAGAGATATCCTTAATCATATGACTTGGAATGTCACGTATGGACAGTAGCACTTTTTACGTAAAGCATCGATATGAGCATGATATAGAAGTGAAACTATGGGAGAATATGTGTTTTGTTGTAATTATGTCAAATGATAACAGTATTTCTAAATGTTTAACCTAACAAAATCTAGGTCATTATAAAAAAAACAATGACATGAAATTAAATGGATTAAAAGGGGCACTGAAAAGTTTGAAGAATTCGTGTGCCGATGGATTAATCTATCAAATTATCAAGAACTTGACAATATTAAGATATTTTGAGAATGACAAAGACCATATCGCCCCCAGGAGCCGGAGGAAGCAGTCCAGCCGGCGGAGGAGAAACCCGAGCCAGATGCGAGCCAGAAGAAGCCGGCCGGCGGCGCGCGCAAGAAGAAGGAGCAGGAGGGTGGGGACGACAAGGAGGGGAGCTACAGAGACGGAGGCGGTTACCAAGGCAACAGGCGGCCCGACAACAGGGGCCAACAGAAGTGGAGCCATCCCCCGAGGTCGGATCAAGGTCGAGGTCAGTCTCGTGTGTTGTAAAGAAAATACTGGTAAAATCCAATATTTCAAAATAACAACATATTTGTTGGTAAAACACACTAAATAAATATGAAATTAAAGATCAGTGTAAATTTTGGCAGGAAAACGTTATCCCAGCGGGTGATGTCATATTTTATTGTAACCATGGCAACATCGTTGTTGGTTGATATAATAAATGTAGAGATGGGCCGATACCGATACCACCGATACCGTAGGTATCGGAGTATCGCGATACTTCAATTTTTTTGGCCATATTTGGCGATACTTTTGAACCAATACTTTTGAATTTTCCCGCGTTTCACAGTCACTGTTGGCTCCCCATTGGCTTATGTACAATGAGCATCGACCAATCAAGGTTTCCTGAAGTTTCAACTTCTTTCAAGATGGCGCCTTGCATTATTTTGTTAGTTACAACTTATTTTTAATGTGATGTGTTCCAAACGGAATAAAAGTGGTGTCTGGAACCAATTTACTATAAAACATGATTTCAAATTGAATTTTGTTGTATAATGCATTTGTTTTGTTGAGTACAAAGTGAAAATGATTGAAAGACCGGCCTTTAAAGTTTTTTATTTAGAAATACACATACAATAAACACTGTAACCGTCAGTTGACCAAGAACCATCTAAGAGGTGCTTGTCCGGTTATTTCAGGTCCAGTTTTCAATACTCTGCTAAAACAATGTAATTACACAGTCATTCTAGAAGTGTAATTGGTTATTGCCATGACAATCCAGTCCTAATCAACCGTTTAAAAGTTAGCCGAGTATTGAAAGACTAGCCCTAAATGAACAATGTCAGCAGTAAAGTGGCGACATGAATTTCATGAATCATGATAGTTTGTAAATTAGTAATTTAGACTGGCTGGCACTCAACTGTTAAGGTGATAGCCGTTTTAGAAAATTGAGAGAGAAAAATTGTTTCATAATTGAGTGTAACTTTTACAGGATGTTCACATGATCAGTCTGACTGTATATTAGTAGCACTTTTTAATTTTTGCATATTGAATCGTTAATTAGGCGCCGGTTATTCAACAAAACCGCGCAAAACTATGAAATTTGCGATACGATTGGAGACCAAACCCGTTAACCAATTGTCTCAAATTTTTATCATGATTAGATAAAAGACAAACTTAGGGTCAACCCTTGGCACATTTTTGAAATTTACCGTATTAACTCGTGTATAAGACGCACTCGTGTATAAGACGCACCCTTGTTTTGATAAGTCTATTTTAAGAAAACACTTAGCATGCGTGTATAAGACGCAGTAAAATGATGAAAAACATTGTGTGTTTGTATACATGATATCCATCTAAATGTTGGTTTGCCAGCTAACTGAGCTATTTGAATGAAAATCACTGCCAACTTGTAAAAAAACAGTAATTTCCTGCTTCTGAGAAAGGGGGGAGGGGAGTCTCTTCCCAGGGGGCCAATTCTTGAGTTTTCATGTTTTGAAACCATGTGTGGTTTCATTGTTTAAAACGTAAAAAAGTTGACAACTATTGCTTAGCCTTCAACTTTTTTACGTTTTAAACAATGAAGCCACACATGGTTTCAAAACATGAAAACTCAAGAATTGGCCCCCAGCAGCTGTTGCTTGCTTTAAGAGGCATGCACCTGCCTTTCCTCTGCATTCCAAAACAAACCCAACTTCTCTCCTCCCCTTCCATTAAGATCGCCATTCAACAGTGTTTAGTCTATTTTATGTCTGTCAGAGCAATGTTTTTCAGACGTAAACATATATTTTGTCTCCTGATCTAAATGCAAGGGAAAACATTTTGTTGCAAAAATGTAATATGTTAATAGTGTTGTGTCTAGACACAGTATGAGTAGTCCAGACAGAGTGAGAGGGAAAGGCAGAGATAGACAACATGTGGCAGTCTACCACAGCTCTGTTAACAAACATCCACCTTGGATTTACTGGGAAAAAAGCTTGGTATGCATGTATAAGACGCAGGGCTGTTTTCAGAATCAAAATATTAACATATAATTGCGTCTTATACACGAGTTAATACGGTAATTTTATACGGCGGCCAGGGAGACAAGAAAACAGCTAATTTCACCAAAAATCCACTAATTTTTACTAATTAACGAAACAAAAAATAAAAAATTAACCATGGGATAACCCTAAGTTTGTCTTTTATCTAATCACGATTAAAATTTCAAATAATTTGGTCTACCCATTTAGTCTCCAATCGTATCGCAAATAGTGTCTACAAAAAGCAGCAAAATCGCTCGCGCTTGCAGCACCTTAACGTCGCTTTAGTTCTTTGAGTGAATGTTGTCCAAACGGTGGGACGTCACTTTGCAAGCCATGTGAACTGAACGTCTGTGTTTGGTTTCAGACAAGCCCTGCAAGTTCATCACGGAGGTGTCCGGGGATCTGTTCAGCGCTCCCGAGGACTTCTCTCTCGCGCATTGCGTCGCCGCGGACATGCGCATGGGCGCGGGCATAGCCATCTTGTTCAGGTACACGTTCTTCCGATTGCGCGGCAAATGCTGCGGACACGCGTCAGTCGGTTTTGTTTTTAAGATTCATGGCTTGCACGAACTTCTTTTGTTTTATATCAGCAATGCAAAGTTATAGAATTTTCCACCTGAGGACGGACATCTTGTTGGCACGTTGACAGGTCGGATTATAACTTGATTGAGGTGAATACCGTATTAACTCGTGTATAAGACGCAATTATATGTCAATATTTTGATTCTGAAAACAGCCCTGCGTCTTATACATGCATACCAAGCTTTTTTCCCAGTAAATCCAAGGTGGATGTTTGTAAACAGAGCTGTGGTAGACTGCCACATGTTGTCTATCTCTGCCTTTCCCTCTCACTCTGTCTGGACTACTCATACTGTGTCTAGACACAATACTATTAACATATTAGATTTGTGCAACAAAATGTTTTCCCTTGCATTTAGATCAGGAGACAAAATATATGTTTACGTCTGAAAAACATTGCTCTGACAGACATAAAATAGACTAAACACTGTTGAATGGCGATCTTAATGGAAGGGGGGGAGAGGAGTTGGATTTGTTTTGGAATGCAGAGGAAAGGCAGGTGCATGCCTCTTAGAGCAAACAACAGCTGCTGGGAAGAGACTCCCCTCCCCCCTTTCTCAGAAGCAGGAAATTACTGTTTGCTTACAACAAGTTGGCAGTGATTTTCATTCAAATAGCTCAGTTAGCTGGAAAACCAACATTTAGATGGATATCATGTATACAAACCCACAATGTTTTTCATCATTTTACTGCGTCTTGACGCATGCTAAGTGTTTTCTTAAAATAGACTTCTCAAAACAAGGGTGCGTCTTATACACGAGTGCGTCTTATACACGAGTTAATACGGTAGATGTATTTTTGTAATGTGAGTGATTCCTCTGCGTACTAAAGATATTTCCGGAGCCTATAAAAAATTTTAGGTACACATTAACTATAAAATATCGTAAAAGCGCAGAGAATGACAGCTATTCTGCCTGCCATCAAGATGGTGGCAGGCAACAATGAGATGACGTCACTTGCAAACTATGAATGGAAGAAAACTGTGCATTGCAAGTGATGGATCAGACATCTCTTCACAAATGTGCTTTATGCAAAACAAACTATTCATTTGGTAATGAAACCTTTCAGGAACCATTATCTGTAGAGTTACTAGTAGGAGTCGATTTCGAAGATGCCGGCACTTGACTAGTATTTGGTTTAGATTTCAAATTAGGATACGACTAGTTGTAGTAATTTCAGAGAATAATGTTAATTGTATCAGTGTGCACAAAATTATTTAATTACTGAAGCTAGTCGAACTTTGCCTTTTATTTAATATTTTGAAATTAATAAAATAATTTCATCACTGATGAATTTTCATAAGTCTCTTGATTGGTGATTAGTGATTACGCTCAATATTTGTGAAGAACAAAGAAAAACTCATTTGTGCGCAACTCTGTAGGTACAGATCAATATTTTATAAGAATGTTGAAATCTGTAATACCAATCAAGATACTGTGTCAATGGCAAATTTTATGAGTTGTGTTGTGCCTTATTTAATATGTTGTTTATACTGGTACTAACATTTTTTCACTACTTACGTACGTACTTACTACTCTAGGTATTATTTTAACATGATTATTGAGCGAGCGATGCAAGCGTCTCCTTTTGGCTCGGACCTCTGATTTTTTTTGTATTTGTTTGTATTTGTTTTTTGTTTTTTTCTGTATCTGAGGCTATACAAGTCAGAGTTTTTCTTCGATCGAGCTGAAATTTTGCATACATGTACGTAACATTTCTGATTGTTGCAGACCATTTTTTTTTTTGAAATCCACTGATTGGTTCAAATTTTAAAAAAATTATCTTTCGATTGGTTGGTTTGATCAATTTGAAATTTTGACATGTCATTACGACCAACATTGTCCTCAATCTTGCAAAGTTTCAGCCAAATCCACCCATTGGTTAAAATTTAAAAAAATCTTTCGTGTGATTTTTGAAATTTAAACTAGAACCGTTTGACCGATCAACTTAAAACTTTGCATGGTCATTGGGACCAACATTATCTGTATTTTTGACAATTTTCAGACTAATCTGTTTTAAAACCAAAAGTTATTGACAATTTTCGGACATTTTGCGTGTTGGCTGTCAAATTCTCGTAAATAGTTTGATCACGGCAACTTTGAGCCTCAGTTCCAAGGTAGTTAGAGCAGAAACTTTCAAACACATATGAAACTGATATGACCGTTCAACTGATCTTAGATATAACTGATCAATTTTATATTGTGTAAATACACTTTATATCATATGAGTGGTCCAGGTATATTTTTTTAACGAGATCCTGTTATTTTTGAAAATTAACAAGGAACCGTTTGATCGATCAACTTAATAAAACTTCGACTTAAAACATGCTTATTGGGACCAATACTTTAGGAAATTTTAAAGATTTGCATACAAGTCTGTGACGAAATTCAAGAATTATTGGCTAGGTATTATTTTAACATGATTATTTATTATTATTACTGTTTTACACTGTTGATTTACCTACTGTACACACGCGGTCAGAAAAATTGCCGGTAATCGGCTTAGTTGGATCTCGAATTACTGTCAATGTTTGTTGAATGGAGGAATAGATATTAGTTATGAGGTGTTCGGTTGGTTCTCATAAACAAACCATCCAACCCCGCATGATCTAAATCTACATTCACCTCTGTGTTTTCGTCTGGTTAATCAAGTTTTGAGAAAGGACAATTACACGCAATTTATGTGACCGCAGGTGTACATATAACCGCAATAAATAAATTATAATTTGTTGTGTTTGCCTTCTAGGTCTAAGTTCTCTCATGTGGGCGAACTCTTGGACCAGCTCAAGAGCGTGGGAGAAGTGGCCATCTTGGAAGACAAGGGACGCTTCATCTATTATCTCGTCACCAAGGAGAACTCCTGGGGAAAGCCGACCATGGAGTCGCTGAGGGTAGGTCTCTAAATACTCCACAACTAATCAAATATCCTTCAAAGCCTTATTTTGTTACCAATTACATTGGCAAGATTCATGGACATCATTACTACATTCATACTAGTAGAGACGGTTGTCTCACTCCTATACTGATAACATTGACCGCAGTGAAGCCTTTTCAGACCCTGTGATTGGGGAAATCTGGTAGGCCCCCGTGATTTGAGCGACGTCGATAGCGTGAAGAGTATACTACTTGATGACCAATCCCTGACGATGGCTCAACCGCTAATTCATAGTTTACACTTGATGTGCCTGCTGGCACGCAGAATAGCTGTTATTTGACGATATTTAATGGTTTTATAGTTCATTTTTTAGTTGAATTGTAAATATCTGATATAAAACAAAAGAACATCGTGCATAGCATATAAATGCAACGACGGCTCAATGGGTACATTTAGCAGTTAGTTCATATTTTTACCACTAGTGCTGATATATGCGCTAACGATGCCGGGATACTCCAATATTTCTCATGTCAAAAAGGCTTCACGTTCATTGGTGGAGTGAGAATACCTCTGCTATAGTGTAGTGAATATCTATATATCTCTCTCTGCCGTGACATTGATAAAAGATATCGATAAAAAAAAATCTTCAAGGTCAAACTCACTACCCAGCTGTCTTAAATAGAATGTGAGAAGAGATTTTATTGACATTTAATTTGTTTTGTCCTGTGCAGAGGTCGCTGACCCGCTTGAGGCAGCACTGCGTCGCGAACAAGGTGAAGAACCTGGCGATGCCGAAGATCGGCTGCGGACTGGATCGGCTGGAGTGGCCGCGAGTTCGCTCCACTCTGGAGGACGTCTTCGCCAACGCCGATGTGAACGTCACCGTCTACAGTCTGCCCGAGGTGAGCTCGAATGTCATTGCACTCGATAAGACTCGATGCACAGTGGAATCCTAAGTGGCCTGGGGCTGGATTCACAAAGAATATTATCTCCTAACACGTGCTCGTTGGTATTATCTTTCATTTAACATCGTGTTCTTGGTATTAAATCGAAAGATAATACGTATTAGCAGATACAGTAAACCCTCGTTATTACGAACTTCAATAATTCGAATTTAGGGGTAAATTCGAACTAGGTGGATGGTCACAGTGGACAGGATAGGTTTTTACATGTAAAATCATTTTTATAAATCGAATTTTAGGTTAATTCGAAATTCGAACTGAATTTTGGTCCCAGCCCATGTTATTTCTTGCATACAGTTGTTTTAATTCGAACTTTGCAGAAGGATTGATAAAATAATCGCGAACAAACTACGAAAAAACAACACTCAAAACAAAACACAACCTTCAATGGCATCAAAATGAGATAATCTGGCTTGCGAGGTTGGCCAAGCTGCTGTTACAGGTTTGCCAACCCCACTTTTTTGCAATGGCGGGAATATTCCACAGGCGGGAATATTCAAACTTCATGAAAATGCACACAAATTTTTTTGCATTAATTATATATTTCGAACTTTTTTAATTCGAACTGGGATTTTTTGGGTCCCTTTGAATTCGAATTAACGAGGGTTTACTGTAATACCTTTCGCGAAACCAGCCCCAGGAGGCCGAGTCTTGAAACTTACGCTTTCAGAACGCAAACGTTCTTGGATGTCAATAAGTACTAAGAATGACTGACATTGAAACATAAAGCCAAGCCACATATTTGATTGTCATCCAGCAATCTATTGGAAACAATTTATTAACATTATAATTAATTTTACAGATATTATACAGTCATTAAAACCTTATTCAAAATTAAAAGCTTAACAGTTGACAGATGATTTCAATGTCGTCATTCCTGCAGTGAGTGAACGGTACTTATTGACGTCCGAGAGCGCTTGCGTCCTGAAAGCAAGTTTCCAGACTTGGCCTCCTGAGCTAATATCCAGTTCACACTGAATTGCTGTTCCAACAATCTTGACAGAGTCTCATGTCTGCAGAATAACGTTCTTGATGCATTTTCCTTGCTGTTTTTTGTTGTTGGTCTCAATCTCATAGCAAAGACCATGTTCTTTTCTCCAACATTTGTTCTTTGGTTGTGTATTTTATCCTTGATACTATGTGAAAATGATTCTGCTATATATAAGTACTTGCTTTGTAAAGCCCGATCTATAATTTTGCATAACGATTCATTCGTATATTCATCACAAATACGATTTGAAATTCCCCTCAATACTTATCATCACATAAACATGAGCCCCACTATAAGTAGGCAGCAGGCAATCTGTGGATTAATTTTACTTTTAAAACCAGTATTTTATGAACTCCTTAGTTCTCTCAACCTGGAGTCTGGAACTAATAATATAGATGATTCTAACAATGGAAATGATTCTGGACTTCAAGTTGAGCTAACTCAGGTGTTAAAATAACTGTTTTAAAATAAAATAAAATCCAAACCATAATCCAAATCCAAAGCCTGCTGCCCACTGTGCCTTGCATGTGGTGTGGTTTTACGTGAACATTAAGTGGAAGGAAGACACATAGAAATGTAACTTGTATTCTCAAACTGTTTGTAATCCCTGCGTGTAAGACGCCCGCATTTCTAAGGCCAAGTATTTCCATCGGTTGCAGCCATCGTGGCGAACCATCAGTCCATATGCAGAGTCATCTAGGGGGAAAAAGAGAAAGCGGTGTGAGCGGGAATTCTTTCCACCTCCTTATTTATTCAACAACGAAGAGAGGAGTAGATCTTCGTCGACCGGTTCTGCGACGAGAGCAGCGCATTCGTTGAGTCGAGGCCAAAGTAACAGTTCCGAGAGAGTGAATGTTAAATCTGTTGATCGAGGATCGGGCGGTGACTCGCGACGAGCCAGTCGAGAAAATCCATGGACTTTGTGTAAGAAGAAAGGAAAGAAAAGAGATCCTTCGACAACGCCAACGGAGAGTTCTACCAGTACATCGTCTGGACAAGAAGACTGGGCAGATAGCGCTGGTGGCAGGAGACAGGCTAGTGACAGGAGGCAAGCAGATGGCAGCAGGCAAGCAGGAACTCACAGCTCACGCGGCCACAAACAGAAACATCACAAGAAGCATGAGAAAAAGTCCAAGAAGAAGAGCAAATCCAAGCGTAAAGGAGGCCGGTAACCACGGAAACAATGCCATGTAATTACCCGCATCATTACGCTATGTTTCTATGTGTCTTCGTCTTCTCAGCCCACTTCTAGCTTTCTCTTAATTGTCGCATGACGCAGCCTCGATTCGTTGCTCCGAGACGGAAACAACGGCTGGTTTTAATCACTTCCTTGGTTCACAGAACGACAACCAGAGCGAGGCACCGACACCGAGCAAGAAGAGTCTGTTCTACGTCAAGAACGAGCGCATGAACCTCTGCGACATCGAGAAGGGAACGGGGTTGGTGTACTTCTGCTCCGAAGAGGGAGGGCCCACGGAGACGATGAATAAGATAGACGCCAAGTACCGCTTCCTGCACACCCATCGCGCCGCCAAGCGGACCGTCGGAGACGTCGTCGCGGGCGGCCACAACGCGGAGTTCATCTACGGCCTCGTGGTGAAGAAGCGAGACAAAGACCCCATGTCGTACGCGCACCTGATCGCCAGCTGCCGCAAGTTCCGCAAGATGATCGAGAAGGACCAACTCGGCTACTTCGGCGTGGAGGCGTTCCGGAACTGCGACGACCCCCTCACTATCGAGAAGGTGGTGACGTGTCTGCGCGTGGTGTTCGGCGGGTGCAAGTGGGCCATGGAGGCCTGGTGCTGCTGGCCCAAAGAGCTGGAGAGCGATCACAACTGGGACATGGAGAGGCCAGCCGCGGGCAGCGACACCGTTGCTCCGCAATAACAGTTCCTACGCGACCTTCGACTGGAGGGATGTTTTGGGGACGAGGTTTCTTTAATTGTTTTCTTCGGGGGATACAACCCAATTTATAAACAACCAGTAATACTTCATTAATCATTATTCCTTTTATTATGTAGTTGTTTTGTAGGTGTTATTCACCCTTGCATTGCTTGAGTTGTATTTGGGACTTTCTCTAATGCTTCTACAGAATATGCCATTGATTTGTTTTGAAACTCTAGTTCCTGATATAAAATGTTACAAAAATGTGTGGGTCTTTGGAGACAGAAAGTAGGAGCTATTGAAAAATATTTAATCTACAATATTATAGTAGGTAGTTACCTAGCTACATTCTAATTAACAGAAAATAGTAAGTAGATAGATACCTACCTACCTGGCTACTTCCTCATTTTCAGTGGCTCCTAATAATTATGTACTATTATTACTAATACTACTACTTCATACTTACTCAATTATTACTATTTAGTATTTACTATAAATTAAGTATTTCCAGCTATTTTCTCACGTTTCTTACTAAATAACTACCTAAAATAAGTATCTTATTATTAGATAATATCGATAATCTAGTATGTATGTAACTGTACTTTCCATTGTGCCCCTGAAATAGCCGTATCTTATATCGTAGTTCCAGTGGCCTTTGTTAAGCTACGTCTTGCACAGGGTATTAAAACTTTACAGAAGTAATCGAGTGTTCTATGTTAGTATTTGCATATTAATACTTGTATAGTTACCAGATGTTTACTAATGTTCTTGTTGCAATGTTTGTGCTGGCCACAAGATTCAGATTTGTCCCATACATACACAGCTAGGTAAGTTTTGTAGATAATGAACCATCATGTGCTTTTTAATACAACCACCGTGCACTTTTGTTGTTCTGATCACGACGGAGTTCTGTTACCGTTGTGTTAAGTACGACTCTATGTTTCTAGATGTTTTGTGGTTTTCGATTGAATTTTCGAATTGACACTTCTTGTCAAATTCCTTTCTCTGTTTACGTCAATTCTTGCCTTATGATTAAAAGATTATTTACCTATGTCTAATCCAATACATATTAGCTTTTTGCGTTATTTACTATTCTCAAGCTTTAGACTTCTGTGTTCTAGGGCAATTATTTAATACTTATTATTTTTCGATTCTGCTTCTATGATTTCAAGATACTGTTGCATGTAGAAGGCACAAGCCATAATCTTCACCACAAAACTGTTAATTTTTGCGTTCTAGTGACAATATTGTAAAAATATATTAATCCTAATGGAAAATGATTGTGATTTAAAATTATGGCTGTGCATATCACTTATGTCTTGAAGTAGATAGAAATGAGATGTGAGTTAAGGTTATACTGTTCTACTACATGCTAGAATGAACAGCTAGATATAATCACATGTTGCTAATAATGATGTTGTAATTTGCTAATTGATACAATGAAGATTTAATCAATATAATAAATCAATGATCATTTCATACAAGTGTTTATTGTGCTGACACCGAACATATTTATTTCCTACAATCCTGCATACAATCCTGCACAAAATTCATTTTAATATTTGCTTACAGCCTCATGCTCAAAAGAATTTCCAGATTTATCGACGCAAATGACCAGAGTCTACTGGATTCGGTCCATAAGATTATTAGCTTACGGTCCTGTGGTTTTGAGGACTGACACCCGCAAATATCTACTTGCGGACGCAGCTTCTTTTGAGCATGAGGCTGTTGGGGCCGGTATTACCAAAGTTAAATTGTGCTGGATGAACTAACTTTTGGATTAAATTCAACTGTTTAAATAATTTTGATGTATCTGATTGGGGCTGTTTTTTTATTATTATTATTATTGCAATTAGTTTGTAGCATGCCTACTAACATAACTATTCTCTATTTTTTAAGTTTCTGGTATTATTTTATTTTCCATTAAATAAGACATTGGACTGAGACTGAGAGATCACCAACAGTCCAGCAACCAATTCGGCAATACATGTATTATTACAGGGCCACTGTACTATGACTATTTTAGACTTTTCAAGAAATGGCTTTTTTGGACTTTTAATCATAAAATAGCAAAAACATACAATTTTTTAAGATTTGCACTAGAACATCATTAATCGACACTATTATCAGTTTGAAATAAAAAATGCATTTCACATTTTAAAATGTGCCTGCAGGGCATTTTGGGCATCCCTTCCCCAACTAACCCAGAAAGGTTGATTTGAATTATTCACACCTTGGATGGAACCAATCGAAAATATACATTTGTACAAAATGCATAGAAAATTATCCAAATTCACTTTTAATGTTCAAATTTGACCCAGGTCTGTGCGCCCTAAACCCGTTGTGTGCTAACACCAACCCCCCTCACAAGTTATGTCTTTGAAACTTTCACACTTTAAACTTTAGCATGTTGTTTATATAATGTGCAATTTTCAGCCCGATGTGCAGTATTTTCGTCAGAGTGATGTCTCGCACAATTATGTTTTTTGCTCCATCCGGAATAGAAAAAATAAATTTGTAATTAACACTACCTACCTACTTATACGTGTTGGTACCATGGGCGCCCGCAGGATTTCTACCAGGGGGGGGCAATACAAGGGGAAAAAAATCCAGGGTAGTGGGGGGCGCGCCTCCTACCTTGCCCCGCAGGGCGTTTTTTGGTTTTTGGACACTTTGAAAACGATTTTGAGACGTTATGAGGTGTATTTTGTTCAAATACCTATTCAATATTTTTTAAATTTTACACTTTGGGGTGGTAGAGGGCATGCCCCGCAGGGCATTTTTTGTTTTTTTAACATTTTGAAATGATTTTTTTTTGTTTTTTTTGTTTACAGATTGAAACTATACGTTACTATACGTTATAACGTCTGATTGTTTTTATAGTAATTACTATAAAATTACTGATAAAATTATAAAATTACTGATTGTTTTTATAGTAATTACTATAAAAACAATCAGACAGTAGTAGGTAGGTATAGACTAAATATACTCTTTTCAGGGAAAATGTAATGTATAGGTACTAAGAAATGTATAAGTTTTAAAAATATTATATATTTTTATTTATTGTGGATATTGTGTGCTTATTGAGCGAGCGAAGCGAGCGTCTCCTTTTTGCTCATTTGGCACGGACCTCTGTTTTTTTTATGTTTTTTTTTTTGTAATTCTGTTACTGCCGGTATACAAGTCACAGTTTTTCTTCGATCGAGTTGATATTTTGCACACATGTACAGACCATTTCTGGGCGTTGCAGACCCATATTTTTTTGAAATCCACTGATTGGTTCAAATTTAAAAAAAATTATCTTTCGATTGTTTGGTTTGATCAATTTGAAATTTTGACAAGTCATTACCACTAACATTTTACCCAATCATACAAAGTTTCAGCCAAATCCTCCCATTGGTTAAAATTTAAAACCATCTTTACTGTGATTTTTGAAATTTTAACTAGAACCGTTTGACCGATCAACTTAAAACTTTGCATGGTCATTGGGACTAACATTATCTTTATTTTTGACAATTTTCAGACAAATCTGTGTTTAAATCCAAAAGTTATTGACATTTAACTGACATTTTGCTTGTTGCTATACAGATCACGGCAACATTGACGCCTCAGTTCCAATGTTCCAAGGTAGTTAGAACAGAAACTTTCAAACGCATAATTATGACACTTATAATCAACATGATATTGTGTACACACACTTATATCATATGAGTGGTCCCAGGTATATTTTTGGAAACATATCCTGTGATTTTTGAAACTTAAACAAGGAACCATTCAATCATAAAGATTCAATCGATCAACTTAAAACTTTGTATGGTTATTGCTTATTGGGACCAAAATTTTTGGAATTTTTGAAGATTTTCATAGAAGTCTGTGACGAAATTGAAGAATTATTGGCTTTTAATGACATTTTCGATAGACAGAATTTCGGTTCGAGGTGTTGCGCGTATCCGTGCTCGCTCATCAACGCGTTACTCGGAGCGTTTTCCTAGTTGTAGTACATTTTCCCAATTTTTGTGGATATCCAGGGGGGCAAGTGCCCCCTTGCCCCCCTCCCCCCCCCTGCGGGCGCCCATGGTTGGTACACATTATTTGGTATGCACCTTTGAGCTAGAGCTAGGCCTGTGCTTCTCATCCAGTGGGAAATTCCTCCATGAGAATTTAAGGGTTCCAGGGACTAGGGAGGGAATTATTGCCCCCCACCCCCACCCAAAAAAACATTAGTAATAAACAAATTATCCTAAGAGGGTGTAAAATGTCAAATAGACGAAATTTTTGCCTAAACGCATAGAAATGGTTCAAATTCACTTAAGTTAGCACAACTGATATCTCATATCTTCCAAATAAGCCTATTTTTGGCAGAGGTATCAATAATCACTATTTACACGATACTGTGAAATATGAACAACTTCTCGTTTCTAGATTTTAAGATATTGTAGTTATAAATTCCTATTTTTAACATGTAGTCTTATGGGAGCCATTAAAATCATGACGATTTCCATGCTATTTTTGAGTTTTGAATTTTACTGAGGTTCAACGTTTTTTCAAAAAACTGATTTCTAGATAGATAGTTGGACATTCTATTAGAAAAAAAATTGAAAACCATAACAACGTGTGCTATTTTAAAAGTTATCAACCAAAAACTAAATGATTTCCCTATACCTCCTGTGTTACAGTTTTGTTCATTCTCGGAAGGCAATAAATTGAAAACTCGCTTAACGACAGGGGTTGCAAGTTAAATGACATTTTATGATTAATTTATGCTTAAATATATATGAAATGTAGGAAAACGTTTTCTGAACTTGTAATTTCAAGATTTTTTTTTATTTTGTATATGTATAATGAAGGTACTACCTTAATTTGAAAAGACAATCCGGGCCGTTGCGGGCCGTACCCTCACGTAACTCCGGGGCTCTTTTCATGCGCAAATTGTACTTCCCAAAATTACTGCACACACCGTACGCAACGCAACATGGAAAAACACCTGATATTCAATATTTTACATGTTTTTGGAATGCTCGTTCATTTTGAGCCAGAGCAAGACTATCTTGGCAAGGGGGGAAATATATTCTGACCAATGTGAAAAGGTAAATGGTGCGAACGAAAAGGGTTGAGAACCCTGGCCTGATCACTAACTGAAGATTCAATTATCTCATCAATGTTTTGGATGAAAAGTCGTAGATTTTCTAAAAACTTGTTAAATATTCTGTGACGCTAATACACCGAAGTAAAAGGTGCCCCACCCCCTCTCGATACTACAAATTGGATAATTGTAGGCAATTTTTTTTATAAATTAAAAAAAAACTTGAAGATTTTGGCCGAAACGTGGCTCTAAATCTGTAAAATATTGCAACATGTTGGTTTCAGTGACGTTGTTTTTGAACTGATACGGTGTCACTTTGACTGTTCAATCAAGTGGAGGACCGCTTTGGTTTGGCAGAATATGACGTGCAGATAATAATAATAATAATAAATTTCTTTATTTGTAGAGCGAAGTTAAGCCAGTGGCTTCTCTTCCACTTAACTCTTTTGTTAACATAAGTGGTACAGTGTCAAGTAAATATGTGAATAAAAGGAAAATTTTACAATGTATAATTCGACTATGGATAAGTTATTGATTGACATTTTAAGGAACAAAAAACATATGGATAATTAGAGTAATAATAACAAAGACAATAGTAACAGATACTTGAAGGAACTGAAAACTTCATGATAAATTAAATTACAAGGTATGTATGTAATGTGATGTGCGTCCGCAGTAACATCTGGCTAGGTACTTATCTACAATATATTATTTATTAGCTCTATTTCTCTCCAGGAACATTTTTTAAGGTTGTTCGGTTGTTCGGAGTGACATTGGCAGCAGGCGCGTAGGAAGGGGGGGGGGATGGGGATGCCCCCCCCCCAACCCCCCACCCTCCGATTTGATTCCCTTTCTCAAGTTTTTTTATAGGATTTATACCTATGTTAAAAAATACGCATAAAAAGTGTTAAAATTGCGTAGAAATAGAAATGGCACCAAATTCATGCCTGAAATTCAAAATATTCCGGGACATGAATCCGTTTGTCACGGGGGGGGGGGGGGGGGGGGTCTACTTCCAACCCCCCATTGTCTGCGTAGCCATAGTATCTCCAGTTGTAAAGTTATTTGGCAACATTATTCGCGTTCAAATTGCTGGGCAGTTGCAGGCAAAAACAACCGGGTTAATTGCCTTCCCTGCTGAAAAATCTTAGCAAGATCTTGCTAAGATCTTGCTAAGATCTTAGCAAGATATTGTAAACAAGATCTTGCAAGATCTTGCCTAGATCTTAGCAAGATATTGTAAACAAACATCTTGCAAGATCTTGCAAGATCTTGGCAAGATCTTAGCAAGATCTTGTACATTTTGCTGCCAAAAAAACGTTAAAATTTCATAAAAAAATAAAATTTTCTATATTTATGAATACTCATTTGCATTCGGGAAACCTCTTCTGAAGTATTGGACAAGGTTTGATTACACATTTCAATTATAAAATCCCGTGGAACCGCCGTGTTTTGAACCTGCGATCTCGTGGTCCGTAGTCGAGCGTCTTACCGAGTAGGCCACCGGTGCAGACAAGACTTAGCTGCGCTAATAGTGATCATATTGAGTTTTCATATTTAAGTGAACATATTTATATTATTTAGTGGATCATTATATTGTTATTAACATGATAAAATAGGAGAAACGATAAATATTAAGATTTATTTATAAAGTAAATTGATCTGTGATATTTCCCCATAAAATATATCAGCTCACGCTCTGTAGTATAATTACTATAGTTTATTTTACTAGGTGATGTGGTGCAAATTTTCTAAGTCAATGAAGTAAAAATTCTGTAGTTTATATACCTTACTACTACAAATACTGTAGTAAAAAGTCAATGTAAGATACTTCAGAATTTACTAAACTACAATATAAATCGGCTATACTTAGTAAACATACTGTAGATTACACTTTTCTTTACTACAGATGAGATACTATAGATTTTCAATGAAGTATATATACTACCTATAGAACTTACTATAGCAAACTTATTCTGTCTGTAGTTAAAGTACTCTAGCTACATACTTCGAATTACTACAGTGAAGTACGTTCCCTATAACTTTACTATAGAAAACTGCAGTATATATCGCAAGTAGTAAAAACACTATAGTACATACTTAGAATTATTATTATTATTTATTTATCAACAATTACTACAGTAGGTCAAGTATATTTACTCCAGAGTAAAAAACAGTCTATTTCAGCGGTAGTAAAAATACTGTAGTTTATACTTTAGTTTACCACCGATACTGTAGAATTTACTTCAGTAATCTATGGTATTATGGAGTAAGTTTTTGCATGTACTTCAAGTACTATAGCACATACTATAGTTTACTACACGTTATTACATAATACTTTGGAATACCTACTTCAAAATATACTATAGGAAATTTTCCTAAGGGCCTTAGCAAGATCTTGAAAAAATCTTGGTAAGATCTTGGCAAGATCTTGGCAAGATCTTGACAAGATCTTGATTAGGTCTTGTCAAGATCTTGATAAAATCTTATTAAAATATTACCAAGATCTTACCAAGATCTTGGTAAGATCTTGGCAAGATCTTGATTAGGTCTTGTCAAGATCTTGATAAGATCTTATCAAGATATTACCAAGATCTTGGTAAGATCTTGGCAAGATCTTGGTAAGATCTTGGCAAGATCTTGGTAAGATCTTAGCAAGATCTTGATTAGGTCTTGTCAAGATCTTGATAAGATCTTATCAAGATATTACCAAGATCTTGGTAAGATCTTAGCAAGATCTTGTTTAATACAAGATCTTGCAAAGACCTTACCAAGATCTTGACAAGATCTTGGTAAATCCAAGATCTTGATAAGATCTTAGCATGATCTTGGCAAGATCTTGGTTAATACAAGATCTTAGCAAGATCTTGCAAGATCTTGCAAGATCTTGGCAAGAATTTTCAGCAGGGTTACGACTTAGTTACTTTAATATGTAACTCTTTGTAATTCTAGTCCACTAGCCATTTTTACTACTTATCATAAAAAGCCCTTCCTCTATCACCCTCATGACAAAGCCTACATTTCACAATAAGTAATTCACGGAACAAAATAATATCATTTCTATCACAAAGCAATATTACCTATACTAATCTTTCAACGTGTCATCGTCATCATCATCATCATAAACACCTTTAGAAATCCATGTTTTATTTGGTTTTCGATTGTGAGCGCGAATGCTCCGATGTTGTTGGGAAGATGAAAGCGGTGGCAGCAAGATTGATGATACAGATCCTGCTGTGTCTGTCCTAACATAATGTTGCCAGCAGCGAGAATCAAACGGATATGAAGCGCTTTATCAAAACGCTAATGTAGTCTCTCGACAAAACTTTCATTTGAATACATCCTTTTTTGATTCTTTTCATTGGATATCACACACAATCGTTACCGATGTTATAAATGTTGACAATGGTTTAGCGTCTGCCAATGACGATGTTGGTAGATTAAAGCTATGGTTCGGTTCAGCTCAACTTATGTTCGATCGAGAGTTCGGAACAGGTATTATGTAAATGTGGTGTCCTGCATTCGAAATGGATGGATTTCATTGCTAACACAAACATGGGGTGTCCACGGGGGTGGGGGGGGGGGGGGGGCAAGGGGGCCTCCGTGGATGTCAGGAAAATATAATATTTTTGTGGTGTTTTACGTATAAGTAGTTTCATTTTGTAAACAAAAAAAACTTTAAAAATTGACTTTAAAGTGTCAAAAAAAATGCCCTGCGGGGCTAATGGGGGCGTGCCCGCCAAACCAAAGTGTCAAATTTTGAAAAATATTGATTATACCTATTCATCAAAATACACCTCATAAACGTCTCAAAACTGATTTCAAAGTGTCCAAAAACCAAAAACGCCCTACCCCCCTTAAACCGTGAAAAATTGTTTTCCTAAGCTTGCCCCCCACCCTGACGGAAATTCTGCGGCCGCCCATGCTTACAAAAAATAACGTAGGACTATTACCTGACGTTTTTAATTGTCAGAATATTTTAGGGTTAAAAACAATCTTATCATAGTGCATTCGGCCAACTTTTAGAATAATAAATTTATTGAAAATCTTGATTCTCAAAATGAATGAAGATTTATGAACACTTAAGTTGCTTTTCCACCTCACGAAAAAAGTATATTACAATCAAATTCATCCCACCAAAATAAATTTTCGCTGCTTTCGCATAAAACCGTAATCAGTAAAAATGTATTTTGTGTCCTCCGAGGAATTAAAAATGTCATGTACTCAGGAATTATTGAGCGAGCGAAGCGAGCGACTCCTTTTGACTCTTTTTACACGGACCTCTGTTTTTTGTTTTTTTTGTTTTTTTGATTTTTTGGCTGCTACCTGGAGCAATAGAAGTCACACCGTTTCACCGATCGATCTGAAATTTTGCACATATGTAGATACAACCTTCTCTGTTTGCTGATAATTTTTTTTTTGAAATACATTCATTGGTTCATTGGTAAAATAAATATCTTCTGATAGGTTGAAAAATGAAAATGGTCTTCGATAAATCTTATCAAACTCATATTTTGCATGGTAATTAAGACCAACATTGTCTATTATTTTCCAATTTTTCAGCCCAATCGGTTAAGAATGTATGAACTTATTGACATTTTTAATAGCTGTCAGAAACTGTTTAACGTTTAATCTAGGTTTAATAACGTTAAAACGTTTATTAATGTTTTCTTTATGTTAACGCATCTTCGGTTCTATGTTTGCACACGTGTCCGGTGCTCGCTCATCAACGCGTTTCACGGAGCGTTTTCCTAGTATTTGTTGTAAATTGTGGTGGGTTAAGTTTTACTTTCAGTGCTATGTCAATTCCATTGCAGCTGGCAATATGATAATCAAACTATAAAACCTCATCCCCCAGCAAGACGTGTGTAGCTGAATTCAGCTGTAACGTGGCGTAGCTAAACTATTGTCTCCTTTGATTAGCTAGAACCACAACTGAACTATGCTTTTGTGAGGCCATATTCGTAATAAACGAAAATGTTTGATGGTCTTACAAAACCGTCGGATGACTCGGCACTTTTCATCCTATACGATCGATACACGCAATTACCTTTTTATATTGTCATTTTTTTTAAATATTATAAATAAATTAGAGTATTTCTTTGAACATTTCCACTGTGAAAACGACAAAGAATAAAATTAGTCTAATGGGGGGATTATCTTTTTGAATAACGATGATAGTGTTTTTCTAAACTTGTAAGTTTTGATGAATTGAGCAGACACGCTAATAGTATTATACGGTGTATTATTATAGGTGTACCTCTTTACCTCTAGGTCCTTTTATTTTAGCATGTAAATAGGATTAAGCTAAAATGCCGATTTAAAAATTGATCAATTTGGTATATGACTTTCAGATCAATCCTATGTCCATTCATTCTTTTTGAAAACTGACTATCTTATAAATCATTTGAGAGCATGTTGTGATCGATCTGCTATCTAGGAGGTCTAGAATGACAAGATTGACAGCGAGGTGGCTATTGTAGGGGGGAAAGAAGGGCCGTTAGAGTATTCGCGTCAGACATAGAAATGTACCACCAATATGAGCTATAATTTGAGATAGGTACACTTGGCCAAACAAAAATTGAACGTTCAATAAATCTGATAGACTGATAAATGTAAGATCGCACCATCAGAAGTCAGTCTAAGCGATCTCATTGTCTCACTCTAGTAGGTGACCTCACATTTCAATGATAATAACAAGCTTTGATTGGTTATGGGACATGACCAAGCAGTCATTCAAATTTGGTCAACGTTCAATTTTTGTTTGGCCGAGTGTACCTATGTCTTCATTTGAAATGGTTTTAATGAATAGTGGAAAATGTGGAAATAGTATATTTTTCAGGGAGGAGGGGGGCTAGGCCCCCGGTCTCTGCTAGCTCTGCCCTCATGCCCATGGATTCAACATTGTGTCCAAAGCATATTATCCAACCTTTGGACTTTGACGACCATTCACAATAGGGAAGTCTCGTGAAGATTCAGAAT
>OW203769.1:32841768-32912290 GCA_934045905.1 Leuctra nigra
CCTCACAAATTCAAATAATTTTTTTTTAAATTTCTCTTTTGTAAATGAAATTAATTAGGTACCCCCAATACATTAAAATTTGAATGTTAAAGGTAAGGTACACAAATTTCTCCGCGGACCATCGGTTGGTGAACGTCTGCCCTGCAGGGCCGGCTTTAGGCATAGGCGACGTACGCGACCGCGTACGGCGGCACATTCGGATAGGCGGCACTTTCAGCATTTTTCGAAAATTTACTATTTTGTGTCATCATGTTGACCAATATTCAAGCTCGGAAGAAATAAAATTATTTTTGGGGAAACGACGACTGATGTTTTGTAATGTATCCAAACAAATCTCGTTCATGTTATGTTAATACCTTCACCTAGATATGTTCCTGAACTTTTTGTTTGCGCATGAAAAATTACCAAGAAAAATTGAGTTCAATGTTGCAGTAATTTTACCAGAAACGCGTAGGTTTACTTCAAAATGACCATGAAATGTAAAAAATCCGGGAGCGTCCCCCCCCCCCAAAATCAGAACATCATCTAAGAAAGCAGCACATTTAAAATAATATGTGAACAAAAAAGTAAAAGAAAGAGGCAGATCATGTCGAAAACTTACCAAAATGACTGGAATTATTTTTGGACATTGGTAATTTATATTTCCCAAAATGACCTTGAACCAAAATTTTCTCGGGGGCTGCGCCCCCGAACCCCCCTATTTCGTCTGTAAGTTTTCAAATTATTAAGAACGTGCCCCCCCCCCCCCCCCCCCCCCTCCTCACAATAGAAATGTCATCCTGCGTACGCCTATTTAAGCCGGCCCTGCTGCCCTGGGACTAACGCGTTGCACTGAGCGTTTGAAATGCTCTGAAGTTAGGAAATGAAACCATTGTTTGAGTCTCACGTTCATTCAAATGAAATGCATCCACTTTCAATGCCATCGATTTCATATATTTGTGGGCTTGAACAATGAACATTCATATAATAATAATATTTCAAATCTGGGTGTAAATATCAAAGATTCATTTATATTATCCCGTTCCATAATTTTAAAAATTGCAGCTCGAAGGTTGATGTCGGTTATTGTCAAAGTCGAGCTCCGGATATTTTTCACATCACAAAAACAATTCATGCTTAGAGTAATAAGTGGCACCACTTATCTAGTGGAGCGGTCGCTCCACCCAGCCAAGTCGTACCGTACACTCACAGTCACTCAACATACCGTAAATGCCTAATAAACTGAGGAGCAGACCAACCACTTTTACTGTAAGCAACAACATGGCATTTTCGGCCTACTGGATCTTAAAATTGGAAAATCTCACATTGTTGCAAAATATCTTAATTTCGAGCTATGGCCCACCCCACCCCATATACCAAATTTGGGAACAACAGGTTATGCCATTTGCGAGCTAGAGGACCGTGAAAACAGTGAAATTACACCCCTTTTTAAAAGGTATCTTCTTCTTCCGCTTCTTCAGATATCAGGAAACGTTGCTGTCACCGCCACAGCCTAAGCGGCTGAGCCGATCGATCTGAAATTTTTACCACATATGCACTTTTGGCGTCTGATGATACCTTGCCTACGAACCTTGATACCTTGTTACCTTGATTACGAATTTTTTGTGCCGCCATTTTGAAACCGGAAGTGACGTCATATCTTAAAAACGGATGGAGCTATTGGGACGAAACTAGCGCCAAACGATTTGGATGGTCTTCTTAATGAAATATCAATAGTCTAAATAGAAATGTACTTTTACCGAAACCGGAAATGACGTCATAAAAATGTCAAATCTGACTAAAATCATTTTTTATAACAATAACTACATATTCAGAAGGCTTATAATGTTACATAACATTTTATAGCCACAAATTTTAGGTGGCACTGAAGTCAGCTGCCATTTTGAAAACCGGAAGTGATGCCATAACTCGAGAACGGCTGGATCGATTGGAACGAAACTTGCGCTATACTTTATAACATATCATTTATGGCATATACCTACGTAGTAACAAGCACAACTTTCTTAGCAACAAAATCAAAAAGGGGTATTTTGTTAAGGAATTATAGTCTTCGGTGCCACAATATATGTTACAAGTTGTAAGAATAAACTAAAAAAAGAAATGATATCCCCATAAAAAACACTCTGTGTAAAAATACCAGCCAAGTCTCTTCAACTTAAAAAAAATAGAAGAAATCTAAAAATTCAGCACTGAAAAGTAGTGATATCAAAAAATTGGCCAAGTCAAAACTTTTCAAAAATTACTTGGCGCATCGTTTTTCTAGGGGATTATAGATATATTTTATGCATAGATGAGTATATTTGATTACCGACCTACTTCTATACTATTCTTATGCACGATGCGCCAAGTAATTTTTGAAAAGTTTTGACTTGGCCAATTTTTTGATATCACTACTTTTCAGTGCTGAATTTTTAGATTTCTTCTATTTTTTTAAGTTGAAGAGACTTAGCTGGTATTTTTACACGGAGTGTTTTTTTATGGGTTCCTCTAAGGTAGAGGAACCACTGAAATTTGGCATAAAACTCAGTTATCAAACCGCTCGTCAATGTTAATTCTCCATAAGACAGTTCGATCGGTTGTCTTTCGGTATTGACGGCCAAGTGTCCCAGTATTCTGCACGTTGTGCCAAAATTACTGCTATTTACTGAAAACAGATGAAACCCGTTTTTGACAAATAACCATGAAAAAGTGAAAACGGTTAATTTCCCTTTTCAACCAGTTAGATGATTTTGCTCTGAAACTGTATCCATGAGACCGCTTGTATGGCATGTGTGTGTATAAGTACTAAATTTTTGAGCGAGCGCAGCGCCTCCCGGTACATTTTATGGCACTTTCTCTGTGTGTGTTTTTTTGCCTGCACTGCGCCGCACAACCAATCGATCTGAAATTTTGCACACATACTCTAATCTAAGCGGTCTCGGATCGTTTTTGAACGGGATCCTGTGAATGGTTCAAATTTTGATGAAATTATCTTTCGATTTGTGGGTCTGAACAATTTAAAATTTTTCAAAGTCATTGAAACCAACATTGTCCCCAATTGCATGGCAGTGTAGACGGTTTGTTCCGATGAAAGTGCTGATG
Organism: Leuctra nigra; assembly: GCA_934045905.1. Lineage (NCBI taxonomy): Eukaryota > Metazoa > Arthropoda > Insecta > Plecoptera > Leuctridae > Leuctra > Leuctra nigra. The sequence goes on from OW203769.1 coordinate 32,844,850, forward strand.
GCCCTGATAAGGGCCGTTTGCGACGTTTCGAAGGTGTTACTACCGTAGTAGGTGGCCCTAGCACTTTCATCGGAACAAACCGTCAACACTGCCATGCAATCACCCTGGTTCCGAAAACGTCCACGACATCATTGTCCCCAATCTTACAAAATTTCAGCCAAATCCTCGGATTTTTGAAATTGAGACTAGAACCGATTGACCGATCAATTTAAAACTTCGCATGGCCATTGGGACCAACATTTTAGGTTTTTTTTCCAATTTGAAGAAATCTGTCGTTATTTTCAAAAGTAATTGTAATTTTAAGGACATTTTATTCTATAATCTTAAAATATTTGAAAAATGTATACTAAATGTTTATCCCTGCCTTCTTGATGCTTTAGTTCGAAGAACTGTAGAGCAGCTGATACTTGCATATCAACGCATATCAAATCGCATGCAGTACGATGGCTCGCTCATCAACGCGTTACACTGAGCGTTTTCCTATAGTAGATCGATTGGTTGATTGTTGTGTCGAACACTCGACTGTTTTTGATTGTTGTGTCGAACACTTTACTGTGTTTGACACTGAGTGTGTCAAAGAGGACCTCAACAATCATTAAAGTATGTCTTAGCTGTCAAAGTTGCACCTGTATGAACCTTTTGTTTTTGTTTAAGAGGTATGAACAGCTTGACAACATTACTTGATGGATCGAATAAAAGTTACGACCAACTAGTATATAGAATAAAGAATTATTTACAACTTATTTAGCACAAATAGCATTACTATAGTCAGCATAAAAGTCTATGCAATTTAAATTTAGAGTAAGCTTTATATCAAAACTTTTAACAGAGTTTCCTCAACGAAAAGGTCATCAATCTTATAATAATGGCGGATGTCATCATTGCTGATCCTTCCACTTAGTATTTTCTGATATTGAGAAAAATTTACTAATTATTACTATAGCCTGATTTACACGATGCAATTTCTTGAACAACTTCTGTGTCACATTCGCACTTTACACACAATTTTGTGTTTACACGAAGACACTTCTTGTCACAGGAATTTGAGCTCAACTTTTATAATATCAATTAGGGATGGAGCGAACTTGGATTTTGATATCGACTATCGATATCATTTATATATCGATATATATCGATATATCGATACTTCGATATATCGATATATTGAAATATTGAAATATCGAAATATCGATATATTGAAATATCGATATATCGATATATCGATATATTGAAATATCAAAATATCGAAATATTGATATGGAAATAATATTTAGATGTACAGGTATGGAAATATTGATATATCGTATGAATGTATTAAATTGCTCCTAAAACTGCTAGGAATTTCAAAAGAAAATCTAAAAAGAAATAACACAGCCGTTCCAAAATATAGGGTCACCGTCCAGATAAGAAAGAAAATGTGAATAATCTGAGAAATTGTCCATAAATCTTGTAAACGCTGCACTGCAAATATGAATTATTTTGCCATAGTCGGTATAAACTTCAATTAAGAACATTGTATCATGCGGTAAGGCTTCAATATATCGATATTTCAATATATCGATATTTCAATATTTCGATATTTCAATATTTCGATATTTCAATATATCGATATTTCGATATTTCAATATATCGATATTCAATATATTTAGGTATCGATACTTCGATATTTTTTTGATATCGATATATATCGATATATCGATATTTTCTCCATCCCTAATATCAATAGACCAAAACATAAACTAGTGGCGCCCTCAAAGCGAACTAAAAAAGGGCGTGTTACTATGTGTGACCACTCTTTAGTGCGCATGTTCCAAGTCACTTAAATGTCAATCTTAATGAGTTCAGTAAAAGTTATAATTACATCGCGAAATAACAGAAATTGATGCTTACCTCAGTGTCAACATTCAAATACAATCGGCATATTTCATTTCAGCACATATTCATACACATTCTTGTGAAAACTAGATGTCTATTCACCAAAATCATCATTTGACAAACGCATTTTTTTATCACGGCTTTCTGAAACTTTTCTGAATGAGCTCATTCAGAAAGGGAACGGTTCAGAAGACCGTGATAAAAAAATGCGTTTGTCAAATGATGATTTTGGTGAATAGACATCTAGTTTTCACAAGAATGTGTATGAATATGTGCTGAAATGAAATATGCCGATTGTACTTGAATGTTGACATTGAGGTAAGCATCAATTTCTGTTATTTCGCGATGTAATTATAACTTTTACTGAACTATCGTTATACGATTGACATATAAGTGCCTTGACTGAATGTCACACATAGCTGGAAGAGAAAATGGCGGATTGGGCATGCGCGTTTAGTTTATGTTTTGGTCTATTGTGATCGATATCAATTTAAATATAATCTTCAGTATAATCAATTCATCGTTTTACAACAAAGTAGGTATAGTTCTAAGTAAAATGATGATCATTGGAACGGTACCAATTCATCGTTTTACAACAAAGAAGTACCTATATAGTTCTAAGTAAAATGAAGATCATTGGAACGGTACTCGGCTCATTTGAATTTCCCCGAAAGTGGCGAAGTAAAACTCTTTTGTGTTCACATCAAGTATTTTCCACCTGAGTGTTTAAAAAGGTTCTACTTGGTCTCAGAGTTGCAGCTTTACTTTATAGACGGTCAATTCACTGCCAATCATGGACCTATTCGCCATCACTTCTCAATCCATAGCTTATAAAATAGAATGCATCCTCTTGTGTTGATAATGGGAAGAAGTTGGAGAGGAAATGACCACATTAAACCATGAAACTGGCAACACCTGCTGCGGACAATGCGGTTTCTCCACCTGATCGCCTATGCAAGTCTGCGTGGATTATTGGAGTCAAATTCGATCGCTTCGTTTTAGCACGATTGATTTTAGATAACGGTGTCTGTGATTTGATCTGAAGGATTTTGCGAACTGCAAAGTGTCTCAATTTGTCATTGAATTCGGTGAAATAAAGTGTCTTGATGGGTGCAATGGCACTGATGGCCTTACAGGAGTGTACAAACATTTTATAAGATTTAGCAAAGAACCTAATAATTCTTCCACAGGATTCTTTGCTGTAGCAAAACATACCTTGAAAATTCCTTGTTTCAGTAAAATGCTTTTTATTTTATCATTTCTTTTTTAACCTACATAATATTGTGCATAAAATTGAAATCGAGACCAAAAAATCTTATTTTTCTTATATTTTCGTCGGTCAACAGTTCGAACTTTTTCTTTTTGCAAGAGAGTGTTTTTTTCCGTTGATAATGAGATATTGCCAAAGATCCGAAAGACCCTAAAATAAATAAAACAAAATAAATACTATACATTTTCATTCGCTTTATTATGTCCACAAAGCAATAATTCTTACGCTCATTTTCTAAAAAAAATCTTAAACATTGCCAAAAACACATTTTATACTCTTGTGCAGTGAATTCAATTCAACTTCAACTGCTCTTCGAATCCTCTAACAAAATCAACAATTAATTCTGCGTCGTATAAACATTCAGATAAACAGGAGACAGCATTTGCCACGGGTTTGTGGATACTTCCAATTCCATAATTTTAATATTTCTCTATAGAAAGTAGAAACAGTTCCAAAGAAACGTCTCAATCATCTCCGACCCTGACACGTGCATTCATTTCAAGTATTGATTTAAATAAAAAATAAACATAATTGTGCCGTCATTTCTCCACCAATCATAACACATCTATTCATCACATCCATCCAATCAAAACACCTTCTTTGCCAAAGTTCCATTTCCATTGGTTGATCGTTAACAATAGGTTACCGTCGACGCCTATCGTATTTGAAACCATAAATAACCTATTCACTATGAGTCCATCAGCGCCTATTGTGCCGGCTATTACCTTGTTTGCTTTGTGGTTGAAGGAAGGGGTGGGGGTGCACCTGATCGCGGGCACCTGATTCCTGAGGGAACCTTCTGGCGGGCATCATGGACACCTTGATCCTGATCCCTCAGGAGCTGTACGTCGCTCCTGCGGTCCAGCGCGAGAGTCAGGACGAGGGATTCGCGGTGTATTCCAGAGTGTTTCTGAAGAAAGGTGTTAGGTTTTTACCGCTGCAAGGAAGTGCTCAGATTGGGGCCGTGAAACTCGAAGGATTCCTCCAGGAGAATGATGTAAGTACCTGTTCATGTGCATTGTTTTGTCTAAAAGAAGTTTGAGCTGTTTCAAAACGTGGATACAATTATGTTTGGAAAAAATTTATTGATTTAAATTATGCACTTCAGAGACAGAAGGCCTGTAGTCCACTTCAGTGATTTCTGCGGTGAGATCATGAATCAGTAATTCTGCCTTCTTCCAGTCATTTGTAATAATGACACCAGTCATTTTGTCAAAGAATACTTTAATAATACCTATAGTTCAAATCATGATTGCAAAAGTGGACAATGCAAATCTGAGAAAATGGACTGCGCGGGCCTTCTGTCTCTGAGGTACCTACAGATATTCAAAATACAAATGTATGACGTGAAAGCGCATTCTTTCAATAAAAATATATATTTCAGTATAGGTATGACGCATAATCAATTTATTTATAATGACGAATAGAATAAGTATGTTTATAAGTTCTACCAACTTATTTCAAAACCCACTTGTTCAATTGACAGAAAAATGATAAGGAATTTTATTTCCAAGATTTTTTGGTGTTATGGCCAAAGACAACAATTACAGCAATATAAATGTATACATTTATATTATGCAAATAGTACCTGCATTTGCGAAATTATGAGTAGGTACCTTCTCTTTGTTAAGAAATAAAACTGAATTTTTAAATTCCTCGCCATTGTGTCCCTAAAGCATATGCTTCTTGATAATAAAAGAGTAATATTATTATTCACTTGAGATTTTGTTATAAACTTTTAGCAGTGTATATTCAAAGGAAGTATATTATTGCCCCACAATTAGAAGTGAAGGGCGCATGTTAATATCTCACTCAGTCGTATTGTGATATTTATTGATAATTTAGCGACACATTTGGTGCCAGTTGCGGGTTATAGTTGGGGTTTACACGCGGAGAAAACAATTAGTATTTTGTGTGTGTGATAACTCAATCCATATCCAATCATCGTTTTTTTACTAGGTTGATATAATTTGATTGTTTGATATTGACAACAATGACTTTTTGACAAATTAGGCCTTTTTGAATTTTGAAGAACTTCAGATATGTTATAAACAGATTAATTTCGGATCGATTAGTATAAAAAAGTATGTTATTATCTTTATTAGGTATGAAGATATCACATTTGTCCTGGAACACTTCAGAAATGAGATTTTGACCACTTTTTGACCCCTTTTGACCTCTGTATCAACTTTATAATGGTGATATATATTTTTATTTATTGTACTAAACATAAGATTCATTTAATATGCAACTCGACTAGGTTGATATAATTTGATTGTTTGATATTGACAACAATGACTTTTTGACAAATTGGGCCTTTTTGCCCACCCACCCTAATCAAATTTCGGAGAACTTTTGATATGTTATAGAGGGCATTTTTATGAATCGATTAACTCAAAAAACCTTCTATTGCAATTTGTGGTGGGTTAGGCCCCTTTTTGCAGCTTAGACTCTGGACTAAAAGGCGCAACAATGAGAAATGTCTGTCATATCTGTGATTTTGGTGATGTGGTTGATACTTGCAAGTTTAAGCTCCGGAGAGGTTTCATTGAAATCTCTCTATTTACAAAAAATCATGTAAATTCCATGTATTCCATGGAATTCCAAAGGATTCCATGTATTTAATCTGATTTATCTGCTGTCAAACGTGCCAAGCTGTTGCCTACAGAGTAAACACAGGTGTATCTTAAAATAAAAGAAGTTATTGCAAACTATGAAATCATATTTTTTCATGTAACGAAAGAAATAGATCCAATAATTTGTAATATTTTTGTCACTCAAAATTATAGCTCAATTGACACCGTTTCTATTTGATTTCCTGAGTAAACTGGCAGCAACCAGGCGCGTAGGAAGAGGGGGAGGTGGGGATTACCCCCTCTCTACTCAAGCAGGCTGACCCCCATTCACAAAATCACTTCAAAATTGTTTGAATTCTAAAAACGCCCTGCGGAGCAAAAATAGAGAGTTGTTTATTGTAATTTGTGCAGTCCCAAAATCGATTTTAAAATGTGTAGGTATATTTGAAAAAATGCCCTGCGGGCAACAATTGGAGTTTTTTGCTTCAGTTTGTGCATATCAGAGCCCCAGTATCACTTTAAAACGGTTTAAATTCAAACCGGGTGTCGCAATCCCCCTCCCCCCCATTTTGAAAGTAGTTCCTACGCGCCTGACAGCAACTCATCCTTCTGATCCTGACTCATCCTTCTGAGCGCACCTTCTGATGTGCCGATGAATTTAAGGAGGGACAAGCGATAATCACGGTCTTCTTGAAATGTCCACTAATTTGCAAAGACCGTGTCACCATCAACACAATTTTACATGTGAAACTGACTTTTATATGGAAAAATGTCGAAATAAAGCAGTAAAACCCTCATAGCTCGGTGAATCATTCAGTATCGACGTGTAGATTTAAAACTGTTAGAATAAAATATTGTATAACTGTTACACGATAAAGTAGTTTTTTAAAATAAATCTAAGGGTGGGAACATCTTAATACTTTTGAAAATATCAGCATGTCTTTTCCTGTATGCTCACAATGTTAAATTGAAAGAAAAACTGTAACTTTGAATTAGTTATCTCGGAAATTAGTTCAACTTGCCTATACTTTTTCTTGGCATATGTTATGGTGCAGAATGCAATTTTCTGTATGCAGAATTTCGACGATTTCTTAGGAAAGAGGAAATATGATGGCCCCTCCTTAATTAAAGTTAATTTACTAGAAACTAACAATTGCAAATGACACGTTTTTCAATCGTGTCTGGCAAATCGTCTCCTTGCCGATGTCTAAAGAAGATTTGTACCGCAGCCAGCTGAGAAGTGATAGGGTTACCACAACAATACTGTTTCCACAACAATACTGTTACCATCAACAATACTGCCTCGCGGGTCCATCTTCATTGTTGCAGCAACCAATAGACGCCGTCAAAGAGATTTAATTTCTAGGTGGTCACACAGTGTCGGTATAATAGACAACTACAATATTGGCCCCCCCTGCGGTATCCTTACACATTTTTATTTTATCAAAGATCGTGTTTCTTTTTTCACACAGCATTTTTATCCACTACTGTTGGATGGTATTTGAAATACTTCCCGCTGTCAATTATGTTAGCTGGCCGCTTTTTACCAAATTAGTCGGCAAAAATCAATGTTATTAAACCATTTTAAATGACTAGACAGAAACTGCTATATTATATAGTGTGTTTACAATGGGATATACTTTGGACCGCCCGTATAACAACCTTGATATAGTAGGGGGGAAAACTAATCTAGTAATGACACCCCCTATTAATTGCCTTTCTCTCCATACGAGCTGGTGTTCCGAGTTGCAAGCTTACTTTGTCTTGGGTATGGCACGCAGATTGGCTGGGTTATTTTATCAATAAAGTGCTGTATGTTTATAAATTGAACTGACGATGACTTGGCGTTTAATCATCAGGGAGTTATTATGTTTTTAATTACTACAAAAGGGTAGCCTATGGATCGAGAAGAAGAACTGCCGCCAAGAGAGGAATTTCGAGGAACGATCCCGATTGTTTTGTTTTGTTTGCGAGAATGGGGAATATCTTTTCAAAAGTTTAATTAAAATGAAATCTGATCCTTTTCAGTAAATATTGATGACAGAAAGACGTGATGATTTTGACTGAATTTGTAAGTGTTGATTGGTATTGAGAGAGCAGTGTATGAAAATAACTATCAGAAATAATTGGTGGTTTATTTACGTGCGATGTTTATCTTTATGCGAGTAATTACTTTGAAGTTCGGCAAATTATTTCAATTTATAGTTCAAATAACGAACAGAAACTGTTTAAAGTACGTTTCGGAAATGTTTAACAGTCATTTGTCTTTGCAAGAATAAGAAAAATGAGAGCTTTTTGCTTGGTCGAGATGATTTTCTTGCTCTTCAAGTTTAGTCTTTCCGACATGAATTATTCACAATTGATAAATACTTTGGATGGAAGAGTCGTGGGAAAAGATGACAGGATACTTGTCAAACATTGCCTACGATTAAAATTTCTGTTCCACTCACTATTCCGATCATATTATTAACAATCTTAGGCCCGGTTACAATGTCCCGATTAGCGGTTTAGATGGCTGTGTTTCATTGGCTGTTGCCATGGTTTCAGCCGATAAATCCTACCGCTAACTTTATCGGGACTTGGTACAACATGTTCTTCTAATGCAGTCTTCAAACGCTTTGATTGCAATGTTTGTGGCTTTTTGGGTTCTTACTTAAATTCAGCATCTGTATAATTACACGCCATTAACTCAACTGTTAAAAAATTATGCGTCGGTTTGTTCTTAGACTGTTCATAATTTAAAAATTTGAACTTCAAATGAGGAGCTTGTGGATCAAAAGGCATCTATTGCAAAAAATCGATTTTGATAGATAAAGGTGGCATTAGGGTTAAAGGCACCAGTAATTGAGAAAGTTTTCCAGTACCTTGACAATCCCAGATCATACCAAAACCATTGGAAATATCACAAAAATTATATTCTTGTTGAACCTGCAATGCCTTGTACAATTCAATTTACTTCAATAAAACTTGTAAAAAATACATATTTGAATCATTTTGTTCAAAATGCCACTAATCCGCTTCTCCGGATCAATCAAAACACATATATTCCTTTGACATATATTACATATATTCATATATTGACATATAGTCATGACATATATGCCTTATATTCCTTATTCCTTTGACATGTATTAGTTCTTAATTTGTATCCTAATATTAACTGTGCCATATTCTTTCATATTATCTAAGTTGATCTATCCATGTTTTCGACACCATAGTCCATAGCTACTATACTATACTACTATACTATCCTAAATTATTTCATAATCTAAGTTTTCCACATATACCTTATTTACAGTCCATAAAATAATTACAACCTAAATTATTTAGCAGGCCCACGCACAAGCACCGCTTAAGTGGGAGTAACTTCTTTATTTATTTATTTATTTATTTATTTATTTATACACTAGAGGGGCCCGTCATGTAAAACATGACCAATGTGCACCAGTGAGTTATGCGTAAATATAAAACGACAGCAATATTTGTCAGCAGAGTGTGCGTCGTTAATACATTTGACGTCGTTGATGACCCAATCTTAACAGAAAACGTTAAAAAATGAGGAACGAAGAAAAGCAATTTGATCATACCTATTATGGTAAAACAATTTCATATAAGTTTTCAAATTTACACCAGAGTATTCGTACTAAGTAAAAATAAGAAGAAAAACAATGTATGCGCCGTAAAAAAAATATATATATTCATTACGTTGATACCGTGACCTGATGCCCACGGCCTTTTCTTCATTTGTTATGCTATTACATGTTATCTACGGCTTCATTATATTATACGATCCTCAGATGTAGGGCGGAAGTAAATTTGTTTGATTTGCGGTGCACAATTTTGGATTGTAATCAAGCTCTATCAAGTACCGTTTCACTGATGTTAACAAATAACGTTATATTGAAGTATTCTCTTACAATAACTCACGTCACCATTACAAATGATTGGTTGATGTCAGAAATACTGTTCATATTGAAATGGACTTCAGCCGTTCTACCACTAATTAAAGTATAGATATTCAGTTAACAATGTAAAACTTAAACATTGGTGCTTCAAACTTTATCAACAGCAACATGAATTCGTTGTCAATACATGACTCAATACAGACCACTCTACGAAATAAGAAACGACTGAAAATGATTAATCCAACAACATTATTTAAAAACTTCGTCGGTTAGTTGGTTTGAGGGTTACAGAACCGTGTTGATTAAATGTAGGAAGAAAATAATACGTTTGATCGTTTGCAAATTGCATCTTGAGGCCAATGTTAAAAATCTATCGGCTTTGTTTGGTTTTCATGGCCCTCTAAAATACAGATCAAATGAAATTTTTTAAAAATTACACTTTGACGTTTCTTGGAGTAAAGAAGTTTTCTATGTAATGTCTCTTTTGAACGGTTATTATGTGTTATAGTAGATTTTTTACACACTCAAAGGGATAAGGATTACGTTTTAGGTAAGTTATGGTTATTTCTTTACTTTGCGAAGGCAAAAGACGTATTTTTAGACACGATTGGCAATGAAAGGCCACCATTTTAAATACAAAATAGTGCCGTTTTCAATATAATGTAAAGATTTGGACAGTTATTCTGTGTTAAAATACATTTCTTATAAACACAAAGGGATAAGGATTGCCATTTAGGTAAGTTTCAGTTATTTATTTATGCACAAAGAGCAGAAGATGTATTTTGGACATGATTTGGGCAATGTAACGTCGACCATTTTAATTTTAAATACAACATAGAGAGTGTGCGCGCGAAATTGAGAGGATGCGCGCGCAGGCGTTCCTGACACACAGACAGAACTGCGTAACTATAAGTAAGATATATGTTGTATTGTACCGGGAACAGATTGTTAGACTCTGTACACGAATAAATAAAGAAACTTGAAACTTGAAACTTGAAACTTGAAACTTTGAAACAAGTGCATATTCATTACCTCAGTTTATAGATTGTCATTCATATTCCAACTTTCTGGATCAAACACGCTACCAAATTATTATCTATTTCACTAATTACAAAACTTCGACGCCTGTTTTTCGCGATGATCAGTTTCAGTTTCACACGAGCATGTGACCAATTGCAATTGCTTTATGTCTTGTTTTATGCTCAATAAAATACTTCAAAATACAAATCAAATTAAACAATTTAACACATGAGACACATACATGCGCGTCCGCAGGAGTTCTGTCAGGGGTGGAAGGAGGGGGCAAGCCTAGGAAAGGAAAACAAATTTTCACGGAGTAAGGGGATGTGGGGCCACCTAGCACCTGGGCATTTTAGTTGTTTTGACACTTAAAAATGATTTGTTTGAGTTTTATTTTAATATCAAAATCAAACTCTACGTAAAACACCACAAAATATGTTTTCCCGGCATCCAGGGGGCAAGGGGGGCAAGCCCCCCCCTCGTCCCCCTTGCCCCCCCCCCCCCCCCTTTGGCAACCCTCTATGCTAATACTAGGTACCTACAACAAGGTAATAGAACTTTCGATACGTCTCATAAGAAAGGCTCAACAAAAGCACAAAAAGAAAATTGGTAAAATATGATAAAATTAGTAACTATAGTGAGTAAGGACTATGTAAAACCAGTTATTAAAAACAAGAAGAGATTATATACCAGTTAGGTCTAATTATTACAACCAACTATTGGAAACCTGGTATTCAATTTAAAAGCCACACATTAAAACAATATTTCGATGATTGTTCAATCATCCCTGATGGTTGCCTGATGAAGATGATTGAAAAATCATCGAAATATTGTTTTAATGTGTGGCTTTTAAATTGAATGGCAGGTTTACAATAGTTGGTTGTAAATGTAATAATTATGTAAAACCACCTGTGACTAATTTTAGGCAGTCTGATTGTCTAATGTCTGTCCGGTCACTAGTTCATACAGCTCTCGCCCGGTCAATAAATTGAGCCTTTTAATGTAGATTCTAGTGTTCTTATTGGACAAAATGAAGGATCCAACAACAAAAAAAACAATTATCTATACCGTCAACAATAACATCCGGCTTTATTGGTTTCCGTGACACACGACTCGTTGGCCTTGAGAAACACTTGATTCATCGCCTCCACGTCGTCGTCCCCGACCACTGCGCTGCTGGTCCTGGCCACCAGTCCCGTCGAGACCCTCGCAAACAACCTCTGCACATTGCTGTCAGCCTTAGCACTCGTCTCCATGAACATCACGCTCATCTCCTTGGCCTTCTTCTCGCCCTCCTCCGTCGTCACTTCCCGTCGATCACCGAGATCCGTTTTATTCCCGACCAGAATCAGAACCACGTCTTTGCCGCGTTCCTGTCTGACATCGGCGATCCACTTGGTCGTCGACTCGAAGCTGGAGAGTTTGGTGATGTCGTAGACGACGACGGCGGCCATGGAGTCGCGGATGTAGGAGGGGATCAGACACCGGAAGCGTTCTTGGCCCGCGGTGTCCCACAAGAGCAGTCTGATGACGCGGTCTTCTGCGTACATCGTTTTCGATAGGAAGTCGATGCCGATGGTCGAGCGATATGCCTCCTCGAAGTTGTCGTACATGAAACGCGTGATTATGCTTGTCTTACCGACATTATGTTCGCCGAGGAAAACGATCTTGAATTTCTGGAGAGGTCGTTGGTCAGTTCGAGTGTTTGACATTTCGTGGATGAAGTTGTTCGAAAAGACAGTGGAGTGGAGATTTCGGCACAAGGAGGCGGTGATTATTAGCCAGCGCCTTCTTTGATACATGGATTAATTGTGGGAAAAAAGTAAACCTGTTGCACGAAAATAAGACGATTCATTTTGATCGGCCGTCCCTCCTTCTTGGGGATTGGGGGTCAATGACACCCCCCCCCCCCACTTTCATTTTGACACCCCCAGATGTTACCATCAGATATAAGTAGTAAACATGTTCCAAAAAGAGATGCAAATTGCTCAGATTTGCTCCATTATGATGTTGAATTCTCAATTTTGTCTCAAATCTTGCAACAGTAATGAACCGGTATTATCCAATGAGACAATGACTCAATTGTCCAATTTAATCATCCTCCTGAATACAATTTAATAATTACACGTTAACCTATTTGATACCAAAACATTCTACACATTTTTCTTATTGCTTATTACTGCTGGTGCCTATTGCAACCTTTTTCAAAGGAATTATAAAATAGATTCCTATAATCTGTTCTCTTTTCCTAGAAATAAAAAAAATACTCTGCAGGGCCAAAGGGAATTCTATCAAATAACAAATGTTTACAGATTATATTGCATTTTGTTTAAAGTTTCTCCAATGATATTGCATCACACATTTTAAATTTCTTTGTAAAGGATGCCAAAAATAGCTGTAAATTCTATTATTTTGTATCAAAAATTTAAAAAATGCCCTGCGCCGCCATTGGGGATTCTATAAAAAAGCAAATATTTACAAATTTTATTACATTTGCCTAAAGATTCCACAAAATATTGCATAACACATTCTAAATTTCTTTGAAGGTTGTCTAAATAGCTTCAAATTCGATTATTTTGTATCAATAATTCAAAAAAATACAGATCCCTTCTGGCCGCGCACTACTTTTTCCTCACATCCATCAAAGCCCCGATAATTTGACCTCCCCATTCAAAAATAAAGTCCTATGGGTCTGTATGCGAAGCTAAGAAACGGAATGTCATAAATTGTATTCACTTCAAATGTATAAAACTCCGAGCGCAATTGCATGATGATTCATCGCATTACAGTCTGATGTTTTGGTCTCGCGCAGGACACTTATTCTGTCACGTGACGATGTTTCTGCAGACACAACGCCGACAGCACAGATGCACTTGGAATGAGTCTGTGAGTATGCAGTGCAGCGCGGAGTTCGCACGGGTCGGGTGGTGACAGTGAAGGGTTGTTAGTTCCCGTTGTCAGTCATATAACAGGTCATCGGCAAAGAGGTAACTCCGCGTTATTACTGCGATGGCCCTGAACAGGTATCTTCGTCTGAAGATGGAGCAAACAAACGTATATCCTTTATTTAGAAGTATACAGACACGATACAAGGAGCTGTGCATAAAGAACGTCACGCTTCAGGGGTGGAGGGGGGTACTGGAGGCAGTATAGGACGTCACGTTTTGATATAGATATTTTCAAAAAATTTAAATTTCAGTTGATATGTCGGGACCGGAAATTTCGCTAAAACGATAAGTTCTGATACATTTTACAGTAAAAAATATTCTATATAAGGGGGGGGGGGGGGGGTAGAGACAGATTTGTGACGTCCTTTTAGGGGGGGGGGGGGGGGTCTCGAAAAGTGTGACACAGCGTGACAAGGGGGGGGGGGGGTCAAAATATCCCATTTTTAGCGTGACGTCCTTTATGCACAGCCCCCAAGATTATTGTCAATCATTTGAAATTTATTAAAAAATCAGATTTGGGAGTATGACCTAATTTATATTGCATGAATTTGCTCTACTAACCTACTATTGAGAATTAATCTGGAATACATACGAACAATATGTGACTAGTTCATTGTATGAGGAAGTAACTTATCAATTTTAAAATATAACATTTGAAAATGAGAACCATTATCAAGAATGCCTACACTGAATCAGCACTTGCCACAAATATCACACTAAATATTTCCTCCGTTTTCTCTTCCCTGACAATGATTTCGTCAAGAGACATTTAATTTGACAAAACAATATTTTTAAATTCTAGCATTGAGAAGACAGACCATTTTAAAACTGATCTTCAATGTGATATTTAGCCAAAATTCTTGCGAAATTTGAAGTGTTAGGTAGATACGATCGAATTTCGAATTCGAAATTCTAAACCTTGTAATTGGCACAAAAGTTGAGACAATTTCGTTCTCTTTGTGCCACAATAATTTTGAAACGCTGACTCAAGTTACTCAAAAGTATTTTTTTCAAAGATGTTCATAACTTCATCATTAAGTCCCCAAACAACCCCTAAATTTTAGAAATTATTTAAAAAACCGTGGTGTTTAGTAATACATTATTGTACCTTTCACAGAGCGAACATAAGCATACCTCTATCCTTTTGGGTATCTATACAAACAATCAGATCAATCGGGTGCATTTTGACGAAACGCCAATGTATCTAAGATGTGATTCTCTCCCAGACGCAATCTTAATATTTCTGTCTAATTGTTGTGTGGAATGAGGAGTTCAAGGGAGCTCGCAATCTTGACTTGTAGCATTAACTCATTCTGCGGACATGAGCACATGACATTCTATGAATAATTCATTGTTTATCTTAATCCAACTCTTATTGCTCGCAGCGGAATTCAGAAGTATCGTAATATTTCGTAATATCATCATTATGAAACCAATCGTTGAAGAAGTATTTTCTAATGTCATTACTTGAGGGATACCTCTAACCTGCAGCGCGTTTGTTTGTGGAACTATGAGCCTAGGTAGTAGGTATACGTAAATCTTTCGCTTCCGGCCATAGCGGACAATAAGAAAAACTTATCGAACTTCTGATAAGTTGATTTGATCACAAGAAATCTTTATCAATTAACAATTCAATAGTTATGTTGCTTCTAGCGTCTACACGGTTACATATGCTGAACCGAAAGGTTTGACAGGTTGCAGAGATATGGATAACATAACACGTTGTCACTGTAGTGAGCGTCAATCAGGGGCCCCTATTAGGTCGCATTGGCACGTAAGACCCTTGAGGGTAAGAATGACCCTAGAATGACCCTTACCCTTACCTATAGGGTAAGGGTAAGACCGCAATACACAGATGGCAGTTGTTTTACCCTCCTGCATGGATCAACTAGAGGGCCAGTGGGCCAGATCTTGTCAGGTTTGTGGGTTTTGGATGGAACAAATAATAACAATTATAGAACTGATTGACCAGGGTCATGATTCTATAACTCCATTGCGACCGCTTAGCAATTATTTCAATGTTAATCCTTATGGAAGAAATTGCTAAGCGGTCGCAATGGAGTTATAGAATCCCACCTCTGTTAGATGGAGGTTAGGCAACACAACTGCCCTCTATGCAATGCGGGTTGCTTCGAGTCTGGACTGCGAAGTAATGAACGTGGCTGCACTTCACATCCGATCATTTGCAAATGCAAAGATTAATGCCTCAACAAATGATAAAAAGGTATTTGAAAGAAATGGACTGGCTTAAAAAATGTGATGTAATCATCATCCCATGAAGTCTATACTACTTACTCGTCATCTACCTCTAGTAGGCGAGCTCTGAATTCATTGATACTAGCAAGGATTGATTGTCAATGAACCTGACCAGCAGCCAATCTCTTTCGTTCAAATACCGTTTTATGATTTGTTGGGTGTAGGTACATGTTTTTATGAAAAATTAAGAAGATGTGGTTGCTATGAATTTGCGTGCACCTTACCTGCTAAACTACAAAAATCAATTTTCTGGTAAACCAAGGAACAGATCTTTGTCACAAGGGGGGGGGGGGGGGGGGGGCAAGGGCAGCGCTTGTGCCCCCCCCCCCCCCCCCTTCTCCCCCTGGATGTTAGGAAAACATATTTTTTTTGATGATTTACGTAAGTTTTATTTTGTAATCTAAAAACTCAAAAAAGCTGATTTCAAAGTGTCAAAAAACCAAAAGGTGGGGGGCAAGGTAGGCTCATGCCCTCCACCACATCAAAGTGTAAATTTTTATTAAATATTGAATATTTCAACAAAATACACCTCATAACATCTCAAAATTGATTTCAAAGTGTCCAAAAACAAAAAACGAAAAAAACTGCGGGCATGGTGGGAGGCGCGCCCTTACCACCCCCCTTAACCAGAAATTTGTCTCTTCTTTTGAACTCTTGCGGCCGCCCATGCTCGGCTCACTTGATAACTGCGGTGGAAATGATGTTCTAAAGAGTGTCATGTTACTTGTGCAGATCCGCCTGAAGTTGGGCTGTGTGGATGTGATCCAAGAGATCGAGCCACATCGGCAGGTCCGCCAGTGCAACTGGGTGAGGTTTCTGTCCCACCGCCTCGTCAGTGACGCATCGACGTCGTGCGGATGCAACGTGGCTGTGGAGGCTGTTGACGGCGACGTCGTGTTCGTGTTGACGCAGGACGTGGCGCCCAACACGCGGCTGGTCATGGCGGTGAACTCCAGGCGCGCAAGGGACGAGGTACAAGTGGCGCCCAACACGAGGTTGGTCATGGCGGCGCCCAACACCAGGCGCGCAAGGGACGAGGTACAAGTGGCGCCCAACACGAGGCTGGTCATGGCGGCGCCCGACTCCAGGCGCGCAGTGGACGAGGAGGAGAGTTCAACAGGTTCAGAGGATCAGATGCTAGACATGAGTGACAACGAACTTGAGCACTGCCAAGGTAACAATCATGTTCCAATCTCATTCCTCACAGGCGCGTAAGAAGGGGGGGGGGGGGGAGATAGGGGACCTCCCCCCCCCCCCTCTAATTCAAATCCCCTCCCTATGTTCTTATACATAAGCCAAGATAAAAATATGCTTAAAAAGTGTTAAAATCGCGGAGAATGCACCAAATTCATGCCATGAAAATCAAAATATATCCGGGTCTGTGCGCCCCGGACCCGCATTTCGCTGGGGCCCATCCCTCCAGACCCCCATTGTCTTCGGAAACACTGTATTTTCAGCTAAGTTCTTTTACAATATCCCCCCCCCCCCCCTGCAAATTCAGTTCCTACGCGCCTGATTCCTCATAAGAAAAAAACAATAATTATTCTCTATAGTCATTATGCTGCTGTGCTGATCACGGCGAGCAAGGAGGGGTTTCACTGTCGATACGTTGTGCATTGGGATTCAAAAGTTAAGCTATGATCGGGCTCTCAGATGAGTTCGGTTCAAGTTTCATTATTGCTGCTGTTGCATATAGACAACTTGTCGACTTCTGAACAATAGGAAAAATAAAACAAGACTATTCATAGGTTGCACGTGATGTCATCTCATTGTTGCCGTCGCCATCTTAATGGCACGCAGAATAGCTGTGGTTCTCTGCTTTTTTGACGATATTTAATAGTAATGGGCACCTGGGAAATTGTATAGGCTCCGGAGATATCTTTCTTTAGTATACAAAGAGGAATCACTCACATTACAAAAATACATCGATTTGCCTCAATAAAGTTATAATCTGACCCGTCAACGTGCCAACGTAATGTCCGTCCTCAGGTGGAAAATTCAATAATTTTGCATTGCTAATAAAACAAAAGAAGTTCGTGCAAGCTATGAATAAAAAGGTTGCCATAGTAACCTACATAAAAGTGTGGGGAATAAACAAATTTGACAGCGGCAATCCAAATCTCATATTTAGAGTATAATAATACGCAATATTTATCCATACGACATGTTCAAGTTAAATATTCATCTGAGAAATATGATTTATAGCTATTATTTATAGCTTTGACACATTTCCCCTGTCCTCTCAGCCTCCATTTTTCTACCCCTGTGACGTCACGAGCAGTTTTGTCTTGACTGCGCGACAAAAATATGATAAAATTAAAATGTATTAAAAAACCGAATTTCATAGTATAGTCATGGACAAGTATAGTCAAAACATTACATAACAATCGATGTGCTTCGCAAATTCCACAGTTTCACTTTGATTGATTACTATAAGTATTTATACCTATGCGTTAAAATCATTTGTTGTTTTGAATGCTTGGATCTAACTCGATTTATAAATCAATCGTTTTGAAAGATGGAAATTGAAAATAATTTTAAACACTTCGATACACCATGTATTGAAATTAGTTCTGTCGTAAAGAGAATCAGATTAACAGCAAATAATTTCCAATCGTGTTAAAAATATAATGGAAGCGTGAGTTCTCGATCATTGTTCAAATTCAATCTAGAAATGTGAAAATTCCTAAAACATAATCTCTTCTGTGCAGATATCAGATTCAACGCTAGCATTTTTGCCACAAATATATCTCTTGACTTGACCCCTTAGTCTACAGCTAAAACGAAATGATTTCTTACAGATTGCTTATTAGTTACTGAATTACGTTTTAGTTCTGCAGAAATATCCTGGTAACATTCATTTTTCCAAGAAGTAGATGCGATATACACATTATTTAAAAATGCATAAAATGCTTACTTTACATGAACACTTATAAACTCGAGTCACTTATGACTTGAGTGTATCATAATTGTACAAGTAGGTATATTTATTTTGTCAACATATACATATTAACAACAATGGTCTCCATTGAACAATGGAACAATGGTCACGTAGAAAAACATGGAGCAAATATGAAATATAAAATGTTTCTATAATGAACTTCCACGCTCAGTGGTGTAGTCCTAATATTTTTGGTGTCCGCAGGACTTCTGCTGGGGGGGGGGGGGGGGGGGGCAAGGCAAGGAAAACAATTTTCCTCGGAATAAGGGGGGTGTTAGGGCGCGCCCCCCACCAAGCACTGCGGGCCTTTTTTGGTTTTTGGACACAGTGAAATCAATTTTAAGACGTTATGAGGCGTATTTTGTTAAAATATTCGTATTTTTATAATTGGACATTTTGGGGTGGTGAAGGGCATGGCACCACCTTGCCCCTCAGGGCTTTTTTGGTTTTTTGACACTTTGAAATTAGCTTTTTTGAGTTTTTTGCTTACGAAATGAATTACTAGACGTAAAACACCACAAAAATTTTAAGTATTCCTGACATCTTCACTCTTCATCAAAACTATTTTTTTTATGTATACGGCGTATACCCGCGTATACCCCTTCTAAGTTTTTGGGTATAATTTCCAGTACAAATCCTTTTTTAGGTATACGGCGTATACCCGTGTATACCCCCGACTACACCAATGACTGAGTGTTCTTGAAGTTTAATTTTGAATATTTGTGAAGAAATGAAGAATGGGTTATTATCTTATGTGGGAGATATCTGCCTCATCCTCATGTGGTTTTGGAAAACCAATGAAAAACACATTATTTTATTTTGTCGTCTTTGATAAACTCGGGTAGAAAAATCTATGTATTTTCGAATGTATTGGATTATGACAAATCCCACATTGAATTGTTTAGGGGTTGTGCATAGAGGACGTCACGCTTCAGGGGGGAGGGGGTGCATCAATGTGACACAGCGTGACAAGGGGGAGGGATGGGGAGGAGAGCCGGTGGGACCTCACGTTTTGAAACAGACAATCTAAAGAATTTGAAACATCAGTTATGTCGGACCTAAAATTTGGCGTAAAAGGATAAATTGATGTTAGACAAATACAATTTAGGGGGGGCTGAGATGGTTTTTGACATCCTTTACCCCCGAAGTCTTTTCAGCGCCCCAAAAATTCGTTGCTATTGATTTAAAAATACAATAACGCCCTGCGGGGCATGGCTCTCTTTTAACTTTCAGTGGAAACTATGTCTAAATAATTGTCCGCCGCTTACTGCCCCCCCCCCCCCCCCTGACAAAAATTTCCGGCGCCGTCCCTGGTCTCCATAGAGCAGGGGTCGGCAACCTTTTTTGGTGAAGGAGCCAATTTCCCAAAAACTAATAAATTAGATAATAATGGGAGCCGCAGTAGAGGCAATCAAATCTAATACACTGAAATGAATTGAATTACTAGTACATTTTGATATTTTGACAAAGCACCCCAGTTGTTGCCCCGCAGGGCGTTTTTTTAGAATTTCAACAATTTAAATAAGAATTCTGGGACTCCATTAAAAAATTGAATCAAATAACATTATAATTGTTACCCCGCAGGGCGTTTTTTTAGAATTTCAACAATTTAAAACTAATTCTGGGACTCTAAAATGAACAAACTTAATCAAATAACCTTCCCATTGTTGCCCCGCAGGGCGTTTTGTTTTCGAATTTTCAAATTTTTCGATTTCAGATCTTTATTTAAATTATTAACAGCCATTCAAGAACCACCAAAGAGCCGCAGGTTGCCGACCCCTGGCCTAGAGTACTTGATTATGACATCACACATTGTTTACGGAGAGAGATGTCAATGTCATGTTGCAGAGACGCCATTGGACTTGTCCAAGACGCCGACGCCTCGCGCAACGTCGACACCGTTGCGACGTCTCTCCCACCGCGCGGTGTTGCCATGCGGCGTCTGCGGGAAGACGTTCGACCGTCCGTCCCTGCTCAAGCGCCATACGCGTACCCACACGGGTAGGTAGGTCACGTGGTGGGCACAGTAGCTAGGTTCACACGCAGGCTACCTATAGGATTCCAGCCAATAGGATTCACTAACTAACTTAAACTAACCTAACATCACATTTGTTTGAGTACCTATAATGGAAAAAAATGCAAAAATAGCAAAAACAAAAAAAAAAAAGATTTGTCCTGATCACGAACGTGTGAGGCATGTGAGTCCGGGGGTGGGGGGGGGGGGGAGCAAGGCAAGGAAACCAATTTTCCAATGGTTAAGGGGGTTGTACGAGGCGCGCCCCCCACCTGGCCCCGCATGGCGTTTTTCGTTTTTTTGACACTTTGAAATAAATTTTGAGAAATATTGAGGTTTTTGTTGAAATATTAATTATTTTTTTTACACTTTTTGGTAGTGGAGGGCATGCCTCCACCTTGCCCCGCAGGACATTTTTTCGAATATTTGACACTTTAAAATGAGTTCTGTTGATTTTTTTTTGGTACTATACGAAAACACCCCAACAAATGTATGTTTTATTTCTGTTTTGGTGTGAGGGTGTGCAATGGGAGTGGTGTGTTGGCAGGGTGTGTTGTGCAATGGGAGTGGTGTGTTGGCAGGGTGTGTAATATGGGAGTGGTGTGTTGGCAGGGTGTGTAATGTGTGGTGTGTTGGCAGGGTGTGTAATATGGGAGTGGTGTGTTGGCAGGGTGTGTAATGTGTGGTGTGTTGGCAGGGTGTGTAATGTGCGGTGTGTTGGCAGGGTGTGTAATGTGTGGTGTGTTGGCAGGGTGTGTAATGGGCGGTGTGTTGGCAGGGTGTGTAATATGGGAGTGGTGTGTTGGCAGGGTGTGTAATGTGTGGTGTGTTGGCGGGGTGTGTAATGTGTGGTGTGTGGCAGGGTGTGTAATGTGTGGTGTGTTGGCAGGGTGTGTAATGTGTGGTGTGTTGCCAGGGTGTGTAATGTGTGGTGTGTTGGCAGGGTGTGGAATGTGTGGTGTGTTGCCAGGGTGTGTAATGTGTGGTGTGTTGGCAGGGTGTGTAATGTGTGGTGTGTTGGCAGGGTGTGGAATGTGCGGTGTGTTGGCAGGGTGTGTAATGTGTGGTGTGTTGGCAGGGTGTGTAATGTGTGGTGTGTTGGCAGGGTGTGTAATGTGTGGTGTGTTGGCAGGGTGTGTAATGTGTGGTGTGTTGGCAGGGTGTGTAATGTGTGGTGTGTTGGCAGGGTGTGTAATGTGTGGTGTGTTGGCAGGGTGTGTAATGTGTGGTGTGTTGGCAGGGTGTGTAATGTGTGGTGTGTTGGCAGGGTGTGTAATGTGTGGTGTGTTGGCAGGGTGTGTAATGTGTGGTGTGTTGGCAGGGTGTGTAATGTGTGGTGTGTAATGTGTGGTGTGTTGGCAGGGTGTGTAATGTGTGGTGTGTTGGCAGGGTGTGTAATGTGTGGTGTGTTGGCAGGGTGTGTAATGTGTGGTGTGTTGGCAGGGTGTGTAATGTGTGGTGTGTTGGCAGGGTGTGTAATGTGTGGTGTGTTGGCAGGGTGTGTAATGTGTGGTGTGTTGGCAGGGTGTGCAATGGGAGTGGTGTGTTGGCAGGGTGTGTAATGTGTGGTGTGTTGGCAGGGTGTGCAATGGGAGTGGTGTGTTGGCAGGGTGTGTAATGTGTGGTGTGTTGCCAGGGGAAAAGCCACACGTGTGTGAAGTATGCTCCAAGGGGTTCTCCACATCGAGCTCGCTCAACACTCACAAGCGCATCCACACTGGGGAGAAACCGCACGAGTGTCAGACATGTGGCAAGAGATTCACTGCCAGTTCCAACCTCTACTACCATCGCATGACGCACACCAAGGTACGTCACACCTTTCCAAACCCTCCCTCATACAAGACATGGGCAAAATACTCTGTTTTAATGTATTTGAAATACAAGATACTAATACTTTTAAATTGGGTATCTAAAATAAAATACAAGATACATTTTAGAGGTGTATTTAAAATAAAAGATGCAAGATAGTTTAGATACTTTAAAAAAGATACTTTTAAAGATACTTTTTAGTTTTTAACTCCTCATACATATCATCCAAAAGTAAAAAATGTAGGGACTTACTTTCTAAATTAAATTTAAATTTGATCTCTTTGTAAGGAAACAAATTACTTAATCTTTTCTTGATCTATTCATCTATTTAACGTGTATTTGATGCTTGTCTGCTCTCTTTGAAATTCTAAGCGCGTAAATGTATCTTGTATATTAAATATTAAAAAAAGAAACAAAATACTTTAGAAATGGGTATTTAAAATACAAGATACAGATACATTTGGCCTATGTATTTAAAATACTAGATACAAGATACAAATGTATCTTAAGATACGTATCTAGATACTGCCCATGTCTGCCTACAAGTCGTCTACGATATACCCAAATAGAATTTGTCTGGCTGCGAAATTTATCAGTCATTATTGTATTTAGCAAGGTACCCTACTAATAGGCCACGACCGCCTCCTTCCCACCTTCCATCCTCACCTACTCTTCACCATCATCTCCCAATCATCATTATAATCATTCATCCGTCGCCATTAGCCTCGCTGCAGAACAGTGCGACGTTAAGCCCCGGAGGTCCCGACCAGAGGTGTGCAGAAGCAGGCGCGTAGGAAGCGGGGTGGGGGGGAGAGATTACCCCCCCCCCCCCCCATTCGAGTAGGCTGACCTCCCATTCACCATACAAAATTGAGTTATAGTGTCCATATAATCACTTAAAAATTGATTTAAAAATCAATGAAAATTGAAATTTATTAAATTCTAAAAAAAATTGATGTCTTGTCTTACAGGAGAAGCCACACAAATGCGTGGAGTGTGGGAAGAGCTTCCCCACCCCTGGCGACCTCAAGGCCCACATGTACATACACAGTGGCACGTGGCCGTACCGATGTGGCGTGTGCAACCGCGGCTTCAGCAAGCAGACCAACCTGCGCAACCACGCGTTCCTACACACAGGTACGTCATCGATCATCACGCACACGATGTATGTTGGGCTGCAACCATTTTGAAAACTATGAATAAGCATCTATAATTGTAATTTTCACTTATACTATTTGTGTGTGACATACTTCCAGTAGGAATTAGGACCTACTACAGCTCAAATTCACTAAAATAATACAATATGCAGTATAAGTCCATCATAAATTGCAATTTTGACAAAAATTAAATATTTTCGAAAATTCTCATAAAAAAAACGGAAACGGGATTTTCTCATCAAGTCAAATCAATTTTATTCTGAGAACAACTAGTAAATTATAAAACCTAAATCCATGTGTTCTTGCACACTAAAAGTGACTCATGTGATCCTCATGGTCAGGGGCGGATCCAAGGAGGGGCGGAAGGGGCGATCGCCCCCCCATGATTCCTCATCCACCTTTTATTAAGATCAGCATGTTGATTTTTCATTGCGTCATTCACAAAAATATGGTAATCATGGCTTGTTTTGTCGCGGCGTCCGTCTTAACCCTCCTTGGTTGCCTCCTGGCACCGTCAGCTGACCCCGACAAATACTCGGCCTGTCGTGGCTGAGGCTCTGGCTGGCTCCTCGAGCATTGAAGGTCGTAGGCTCGTGATTAAAACAACAACAAACAGAGAACAGCCCAAAGTGAACTGTAATAGGGCGCCACACCTTTGATCAGTGAAAACAAATAGCCATAGCTCGCAAAGGTGAATGAGCTATGAAGTGAACTTGACTTTTATAAAAATTACTGAACTGATCTACTAATAAAATACAATGAATAACTTCCTATGAACCTTGATGACCTCGACTCTAAAGAGGGAATATGACAGGAATCTAGCTTCTCAAATCACAAAACACTTTATAATAAACCTGCCACAATCTTGGCATTTATTTACACAAAGGAATAAATTGTTGAAACTCACAGAAAAGCATTCCAGATTCATCCATCTGTCTCCCACCTACTGTGGTCACAATTGCATAGAAATGAAGTTACACAAATTGATAAATGAAGCCGAATCTAAATTGAAACTAAATACAAGATTAGAATAAGAACGAAATCATAACATTTAAGATGAATTGCAGTACCTATAACAAGTTTAACTCTCTTTAAATACAATTTCTGAACCAATACCGAAAATGGTGACTACAGGTCACCGAGGTCAAACGCCTCGTGGTCGACCTGACCTTCCTCAACCTTTACATTCAAATTAACTAAATCTGAGATCCTGTCTCCACTGAAATAGCACAATACAATACAAATTGAATTTAGTGTCTCTAGAACGAAAATATTGTAACAATGACTACTCAAGAATCTCTTTACATTTCATACTGAAAATAACATAGCTTTGAATAATTTGGTAGGCGAATTTAGGAGGTTGTAATTTATCAGAAATTTACCTAAAATACTTTCCGAAATAATAAACTCAGGGCCAAGATTGTTACACTACAATCTTGCCCGTACCATTGTCTCTAGGCTAGTCTAGCATTTCTCAAGACTACCTACCTACACAGTACACACTAAATTGAAAAGAAAGGAATGTTCTAGAACTAATGAAAATAAATAAATAATAATACCGCAGGTCTGGCCTGGACCTGGGGATCTTGTTTGCTGGGCTACTAAACACGCGGATCAAACCCTGCGCGGTCCTCAACTACTTTACTTTACATAAATAAATTTAGGTAGTGAACACTATTGAAAGATCCTACTCCAGACTTTTATCTTATTCCCGAGGACATAAGACTATAATCTAGCAAATGATTCTCTAACTCTAGTCATCGCTCTTCACAACCTGGATGCGATCCCCGGTCTCTCGCGAAGTCGATGACCAAAGCAATAAACTAGCACACGAGGCACAGCAAATTGTCCTAGTGTTCTTATCGTGAAGCGAGGAAACTAGATTAAAAACAAGAATCAACGTAAGCGACCTTACCTGTACGACCCAGCAAACAAGACAAACTTACTGTCGTAGCTTTACTGTACAGGAAACTTCTGTCACCTTGCTCTGACCTATCCGCCCCCCTGACTTGGGTCACGTAGACCAGCTGGTGACAGTCAGCTATCAGCTAGTCCTGACTAGTGGCGCTCTCATACTGAACTACAACTAGGGGCGCGAAAATGCAAAGTGTTACAGTTTATTGGCAAGGATTAATCTTTGCTCTAAAAGTGCCTTAAAACTAAATGTTTTCTTCAATTTTTCGAAAAAATTCGCCTTCGGCGATAGGCCTTTGCCGGCTGAGGGCATGGGCGTCAACAGGGGGGGAGGCAATGATGTCAGGATAACATGAAAATTTGGTGGTGTTTTACGTATAGTTTCATTTGCTAAACAAAAAACTAAAACAAGATAATTTCAAGTGTCAACAAACCAAAAAATACCCTGCGGGGCAAGTTGGGGGCACTACCCCAAAGTGTCAAAGTTTAAAAAATATTGAATTGTTCAACAAAATACACCTCATAACGGCTCAAAATTTGATTTCAAAGTGTCCAAAACCAAAAAATGCCCTGCGGGGCAGGTGGGGGGCACGCCCCCCACACCCCCCTTAACCCGTGGGACAATTATTTTCCTTGCCTTCCTCCCACACCCTGGTAGAAATTCTGCAGACGCCCGTGGCTGGGGGTACCCCCCAGACCAGCGGTCGCCAACCTTTTGGACTTCGTGGACCACTTATATGCCAATTTTATATCTCACGGACCACTCAGGCGCGTAAAATAGGTATGCCGGGAAATACGATATGTGAGGGAGACAATGGGGGTCTGGGGGGAGGGCCCCCCAGTAGTAAGCGGGTCCGGGGCGCATAGCCCCGGAAAAATTTTGTATTCAGGAAGTCATTTGGCGCGTTTCTACGCGATTTCAGCCAACATTTTTTCCCCAAAAAAGCGTTTTAAATCACTCTTATGTACAGGTATTGGAAAAATACTCGAAAACTGATATTATTTCCATTATAGAGCTAGTGAATACGTACAATACTTTGTAAAGGCATTATTATGTATTGAAACATGTCCGAATTTAGTACATTTGTAATGAATTGCCATTTTTCTAAATTAAATAAATTGCATGGAAACTTAAAAGTAAACTTCCAAATTTATCTGCGGACCACCAAAATGTTCTCGCGGACCACCGGTTGGCGACTGCTGCCCCAGACCACCTCCCGTATTTTCATAAATCCCCCCCCCCCCCATGACAAGAGGCTAGATCCGCCCCTGCTCATGGTTCAGCAAACGGACTACGAATGCAGCATAGATTAACGAATCCCGGCTCCTCCATCACCTTACATCAATTCAAGTCAAAGAGATTTTCTTCGTGATCTTTAGATTTTTGTGATTTTCTTAAATCAGATTTTGGTATAACTTAGTAATTTTGCAGGGCAAGACATATTTTTGGATAATATGTGATTTCTCAAACTTAATTTTCATTATACAAGATATTTTGAAGATGCATTGAAGAAAATTGATTCAGCCAGGAATTTATATCTATTTTAGTTTCTCAATTTCTGTGTAGTGTTTATAAATAATATGATATACCGCAGGGGTCGGCAACCTTTTTTGGTCAAGGAGCCAATTTCCCAAAAATTAATAAATTAGATAATTAGGGGAGCCGCAGTAGAGGCAATCAAATTTAAAATACTGAAAATAATGAATTGCATGACGTTATTTTATTTTGATATTTTGACGAAGCCCCTCAGTTGTTGTCCTTTATTATAGTGCGTTTTTAATTTCAACAATTTAAAAGTGAATCAAGGGCTCTAAATTAACAAATTGAATCAAATAACCTTCCGAATGTTGCCCACTGTTTTTTTCCGACTTTTTCGACTCCAGATCTTTATTACAAAAGAGCAATTCAAGAACCACCAAGGAGCGCAGGTTGCTGACCCCCGATATATATTAATGCTTCTTAACAATCCTGGGCTCTAGAGGACCAAGTGAACTTGTCACAGACCCGAGGAAAGTGCAGCTCCGTTGAACTATTTCAACTTCAAATGAAAGGTAAGCTAGCAAATGGGTTCATAGCTCCTGCTCTATAACTCCCATGTGTGCTGCAGGCGACCGGCCTCACCCGTGTCCACTGTGCGGGAAGAAGTTCGCTCTCGCCTGCAACCTCCGCGCCCACACCAAGACCCACCACACCGACCACGTCGTCAGCCAATCAAAACCCAGCGAGCCAGTCCGACACAGGACCGACCCGCCTCGTCCCGACCTGCTCTGCGTGGCGCGGCCCTCGGAGGACTTCTGGATGAGCGAGAGCTTCTTCCTGCCGCATCGGCCGACTCCGTATCTCACGTCCATGTCGCTGGTCGAGCTGCAGACGATGTTGCTCGTGCAGGCCAACATGGCCGACATGTTCAAGCATCAACACGAGAAGTTCAAGCACTAGTTCAATTGTGATTCCAAGTTTATGGATTTTATTAATACCTACAAACATTCCTAAATAAATTATAATAATAGATGTTAGATTCCTAATATGATTATAGTCCGATTTTAGTAAATTATTATAGATTGGTTGGATTGAAGCAAACTGGATTTATACTTTGAAAACATTAGGGAATATAAATAAGTACCTAACACTTAAAATTAATCAAAACCCAGTTTTCCCTCAAGAAATGCAACACATTGTCTGCTGCAGAAACTCATTGACATTGTGATTAAACTGAGTTAAAAGTTTCTTTAAATCCGCAAGAGTTTGGAAAAATTGTGCAAACTCCTAGCTAATGAAAAGCCGAAAAATTAATTTGTAGATTTCACTAATGTCACAAAAACCCCAAAACCGGTCTTTTGATTTTCTTTCCTTCTTTGCATTGCCTACGAAGTGAATGAAGAGAGATTAACTTCAGAGACTGAAGTGTGCAATAAGATACAAAGGCTTATTTCCCAGAGCTCTGAATGTGTTACACTTCTATTATTCCAGAACTACAAGATGTGAGTTAGTGACTTTCTGCAGTTATACTGAGTCATCAAACACATAGAGGTATAACACGTGATTTATTTTATCATAAGTAGGTAATTTTAAAATAATTATGGATAAAATATATATTATTGTAATGATACCTACAAACAAATAGTGTACTAATATGTAATACAAATAATTGTTGATATAAAATGAATGAACAAAATGTTGTTTCAACAATATGATTTAGAGATTTTAATGGAGCAATTGACAATTGTAAAGAACTTCCTACAAAGCTGGGATGCCTCGCACAATAAATTAAACTAAATTTAATTGGTAACTTATTAATTTCGTTTATTGTTCTCAAAATTTGTTTAAAAATATATCACACTGCCCCAAAAAATCAATTCATTATGCTAATTAAATATCACATTATCTTCATAGAATGTACATTTGATTATTTATAGAAGTCACCGAAAATGTTGGCACATTACGCAGTCAATGTTTCTTTCCATTAAAACAAAGTAAACGTCAAACATGATAATACATAACATAAGTCACATTCAAAAATATTTTAAGAGTAATAATAATGCTTAGTGGTATACTACAAACTAATGCCAGAAATAAATGTTAAATGAGGTGCCTAATTTACCTAGTTCTACTATTTAAAAATGGGATTTTTGATCCACAGGCGTGGAGGATTTGCATCCGCAATACATCCCAATTATTTTAGAAGCACACATCACTGGGTTCCTAGTTCCTATCAAGAGATAAACTCAAGAGCACGTTGTAACGGTTGAAAGTTTCATTTTGGAAACTTTCAAGGGCATGCCTGAAACTTTCAAGAATTCTTAAAATATTGATATTTTGAATATATTGGTCTTCAGAGTATGTAGGGTTTTTTAATCAGTAATATTGGTACACCCTTCATGAGGTTGGTATCATGTTTGGTGTAGTGGGTATGGTGGTAAGCTTGTGAGCGGTTTTAGAGGGAAATACAAAATATAAACTGCCATATCTGGCGAACGGTTACGAATATCGAAAAAGCAAGTCAGCAGTCACATTGAAACTTTATCTACATTTTCATCGCTTGCTGTCATAAATTTGCTCCTACTATGTGGTCGGCATGGCATTTACCGGACATGAAAACACTCCATCGCTCGTCCGTCGCTCACACGGAGCGTCCTTCCCCGCAAATGCCCACCACATAGTAGGAGAAAATTTATGACAGCAAGCGATGAAAATGTAGATAAAGGTTCAATGTCACTGCTGACTTGCTTTTAAGATATTTAACAGATATGACAACAGATAACAGATATGATATGACAACAGTTCGACGATTTGTTCAACTTCAAGGTTACGGAATATGTTGGTATCGTGGATAGTTTGTAAGTTGGTACATTGTTTTAGCGCCATGAATCCGACATCAGAACTACATCCCGAAGTGTTCTGCTACATACCTGACTGATGAGGATCATCGTCATCGGTCAGTGACATCCCAGACAGGTCCAGATAGGAGATATTAATGCACCTTGGAATGTTCGACCTTATAGTTTGCACATCAACAGTTAGTAAGAGATCAATGTCAGGTTTGCGATAGCTGAATCATGCCATGTTCTCGTAAAAGACAGCAGCCATGTTGATGCGACAGTCGATGTTGCATTTCCCAGCTTTCTCGTGCTGCATGATGTTGGCAATGCTGCACATTTGTCGCCAGAGGACGCGCATGGCGTATGCAGTGGTTCATTTCAAGTATGGGTCGCAGCCACGTATCTTCGTCGACGAGAACCGGAAGTTTGCTGAATCTCTCACATGCTTGGAAGACGAGCTGGCCTGATCGTGATGTCGTCAGCTCTTGAAGACTTTTGGGCCGAGAACGCGGTGGGAAGTGATAAATCATTCTGGAACAAAGTGGAATTCATCACTAGAAAATGTAATTTAGATAAACCTACCTATTTATTGACTTTTATGGATTATGAATAAAACATGGGATGATGGCACGCAATGCAAAATGACCATTTACAAACTGAATGTAGGTAAGGAGAAGAAATTCTAATCTCCTAAGGAGGGCTATAAAACGAAAACGAATTCATTCCGGCCTGGAATCATTTCCAGGCCATAAGGATAACATTGATCTGAAATGATTCCAGGCCGGAATGATTTCGTTTTCGTTATAGACCAGGGGTCGGCAACCTTTTGTGGTGAAGGAGCCAATTTCCCAAAAGTTAATAAATTAGATAATAATGAGAGGCGCACACGAAAATAATAAATTGAGTTATAGTTTATTCTGATATTTTGACGACGATCTTTATTTAAGAGCAAAGGAGCTGAAGGTTACCGACCCCTGTCCTAGCTGACCCTAGATAGGTACTATATGACTCATACTCAAGGGTTTATTGTCATTGCCTGTTAACCTTTCTGTTTAAGGACAAAACACAGCAGATTTTGCATACCTACCTACTTGAGTTATCATAATAGTTAAATATTATTTTGCTATAGTGAATTAGAGGTCTACAAACTGCCTATCTGAAATAAAATAATATGATTCTATCTGTAATTAGTAACTCACCTGCACCACTTCCAAATACTTCTGTGAACATTTTATGCAGGGAACCAGTAGAGAAGTTTTGATTTAAATTTCAAATTTATTTTTCTCTGGTTTTCTTATGGAGTTTTTTTTCTTTCATTTGTGCTTTCTTTTCTTGATTTCTGTTAATTCTGAGGGCAGCAAGTGTAGATGAAACATTGTCCTCAACTTCGGCATTTCTAGGACTTAATGGGTCATGCTTTCCATATCCCTGCAGTGAAGTGACATACATAAATGTAATTACACACTGTTCCCTCATTATCACTAGGGCTAGGGTGTTTAGGACATCTTTTGATTTTTGTTCAGACACATCTAAAAATGATACATAAATAGTAACATAAATAGTTTCAAAAATAAGTGTTTTATTTTGCCTGAAAATGCATTTTTCTACATTTTATTATGAATTCAGTCCTTTTCTTGCTATTTTAACCCTTTCCCGGGCAAATTATTTAAGCTTATGGAAACCAGTGACAACAGCAAATTAGTGAATTAGATCACATTTAAAGCATGTTGACACTTTTTTTTTTTTTTTTTAATTTTCACTTAAAAAAATTTGGTGGGATCAATACTTCCTACCGCCCATATAAGAAGAAAATACGTTGTAAAAAAAAAAAAATTGTTATTTTTTTTTTGAATAATATATATTTTTGAATCGAGATTTTGATTTTGTTAGAACTGCATACTTAAATACATAATTTATGGTTAAAAGAAAAGAAAATATCCATGATTATCTAAAACATAACCTATCAGTTTCGAATAAGAGAGACTATAGGTTGGGCCGTGGGAAGACTACTTCCCGCTTGTAAATGATTTCGTAATAAAAAAAAATCCAGCCGTCAAATGGTCATCAAATATTTATCTAATATTACTTACATGATACCTTACATCAAACATTTACACTTTAGGTTATCAATCCAAATTTACATATAGATATTGAGCTATAAATCGATTTTTTGACGAAATTTGTCGTACCGTGTGTCATTTGCTATTTGCCACGGCTTTCTTGATGGTCTAGAGATCAATTTTACCGACCAAACATTTTTTTTCGAGGTTGTGTAATATGCACATAGATAGCGCCACATCAAAGACCCGGGAAATATATCACCCGTCGCCCATACAACGCATAGAAGTTACTGGGAAAACCGTTTCCCACCGCCCGGGAAAGGGTTAAGGTGGGGAATACAATATCAAATCTTTGTTTCAAGTTACAAATAAAATTGTTGTCTTCATAAAACGTCAATTTTTAAATTTCATTTTACTATCATACTCCAAATTCTGCTCCTAAACCAATAAATCAAATAATATGTTGATGAATATTGCAAAGTCTTTCCTTGGTCCTTTTCCGGGAATTTATGGTCACTTTTTAATAGTTTTAACAAACTATTTGCCTGCCTTTTTGGATATTTCATAGGTTCTAAGCATCCTAGCCCTCATTATCATTTCTTTATTCTATATGTTAAGAGAATGCAAACTGACCTGTTGGAAGTTGTATACTGTTATGGACACACCAGATCCGGTGAAAATCTCTTCTATACTGGGTTTCACCTTCTTCCACTCGAGTCGGTCTAGTCCACAGCCGATGCGCGGCATGGCTACATTTGTGACGCCTCTTGAAATACAATGTTCCCTCATTTCCCGCAGACAGGCACACAGGTCGTCGTAAGTTGGTTTTCCATTGGAAACTTTCTTTGTAACTAAATAATATACAAATCTCTCTTCGTCTTCTAAAATTGCAACGTGACCGACTCGCTTCTTCTGTCCTTCTAAGTCGTCAACACCTTTAAAATTTTGTCTGAAAAATAAAATTAAAATTATAAAATGATTTAAAAAACATTATAATAACGAAATAATGAATATGGAACACTTGTGGTTAATATAGGAATTAGGACAATATTTACACATGCCCAAAATATAGGGATTTGATATATACCTAGTATCACTGGGAAACCTGTATCTGAGTGGCTCTGGTTTCTAAGAAAATGTCACTTGCTGTTTGATTTCCACTTACCTAATGTAGTGTGGCAACAATAGGTCTCTTCATCGGGATGTTCTAACCTGTTCGGAACACACCGGAAGTCGTCACGGAAAAGTTTACTTATACCTATCCGTCAAGTTTTGATTCGTAATTCATGCACCTAACATATTCAGTGACGTACTTCCGCCTGCTTCGAGCAGGTTAGAACACCCCGACGAACAAACCTAGTGAGTTACACACTACAGTTCGTTTTTCCTATGTTTGAACTCTCAGCAGACGGAGCCACCGTCAGTTGTTCTGCCAGGCAGAGAAAGACTTCATCGCGCGCTCATCTTGTGGTCTTTCTCGACCTAGCAGAAAAACCGACGACAGCACATTCTGTTGAGAGTTCAAACATAGGAAAAACAAACTGTACAATAGGTATCTGGAAATCAAACTGTATATTATGAATTATTTCAGAAATCAGAGCCACTCAGATATTTTCTGGAATCGTCTATTTTGTTGATTTAGTTGTATTGTGTATTACTAGGAAAACGCTCTGTGTAACGCGTTGATAAGCGAGCACGGATACGTGCGACACCTCGAACCATAATTCCTTAAAACACGGCAATAATATACTGAAGGCTAGAAGCATGATTCACTAAATTATATAAAAAATAACTGCATTTGTGTCTCATTGCAAGTTAGTAACAGACACACACTCATGTGTATTTTTTGGAGTATTTAGGTGTGTATCAAAGGGATTTATTCCAAATAATAATTACCGAAACAAAACAGATAAATAAACAATACAGATAAATACAGAGATTGAAACTCACAAAATAGGCAACATGGCATAATTTAAGAAATAGTATTCAAACAGTTACTTGCCATTCCGTACAATAGAGCAATTTCCTTTACCCAACACATTGTATTGTAACTATAAATATAACGTGACTGAATTAATAAAATAATTCATAAACGTAATTTCATTTATCAACCAACCAACCAATCTATTTCTACAATCAAGCAGACATTTCGCCGGTCTACAAATAATTTGCTTAGCATTTGAAAGGATTGAAAGTAAGACTGCATGTTAAAACTTTTATAAACAATAAATACCTATACTATCGGTTAAAATAAAATAAAAACTATAACCTTGCACTTGCAGGTATTGCTATAACCAGTGTTCGAATTGGGGGGGGATGCGGGGGGATGGCATCCCCCCATAACGAATTTATGGGCATGACCATCCCCCCATAAGGAATTTAGGGACAAAACTATCCCCTCATTAAACATAATTGACTTCTACGTGTGTTGCTTCACTGCTAAAGGCCTCAAGGATCATATGGCAGCTTACAATGAACAAATATGACAATTTATAATTCTTTGTTAAAACTACAATACAATAAATAATTATTAACTATATTGAACTTTGAACTTGTAACAAATTGGCATAGTCCAATTGGTAATTATTTACTTTTACCATTTCCGCCTTGCAATTACATTATCTTGCAGCCTCCAAAATCCAAAAGACACCCAGCGGTGAAAACTTGGGGTCCAGCCCCCCCCCCCCCCCCCCCCAACTGACTGTATCGTTTTACCCACGATACACCATCCCCCCATAACACATTTCCCAATTCGAACACTGGCTATAACTATACCTATTTAACCGTAAAACGTATTCTAACAATAATCTATAGACAGCTACTGCTTCCGAGTTTGTTTTGAATGGGGTGCATCGAGCGGCCGCAATGGACTCCTCGAACCTACAATGCTATTTATATGGGAAAACACGATTTTTTTTATTTATGGACGGATCTTTCTCAAAAACTATACAGGTCTAAGTTAGTATGAGATGAAGGTGTGTGCAAAATTTCAGATCGATACGTTGACCGGTGCGACCTGGGTTGAAGCGACAAAAAAAAACACACACACACAGAGAAAGTGCCGCAAGAGTCAAGTGGAGACGCTCGCTCCGCTCGCTTAATGAATTTCTGTTTGAGCTTTGCACGCGCTTACTGGAGCTCGGCTCTGTTCACAACGCAACATTGCAGTTTATTTTCCCAATGCTACGTACTCACTTGAAACCGACCGCAATCCCAGCGCCCATGCGCAGATCTTCCGCAACGCAATGTGCTATTGAGTAATTCTTCGGAGACATCCACAGGTCGCCTTCAGTCTCGCTCACAACCTTGTACTCGACTTGAAGTTCATTGCTCTTCTTGCCACCTTTCCCTAAGCAGAATGTGGTCAAATTAATTTCAATCATTTACAGGAGAGACAAGTGGAGCTATCATTAAAATTGTATTTAACTGGTCAAGATATTTGTATTGTAAAAACTACCTAAACCTAGTTACAAGATGTGCCACGTCTACCACCACAAAAAAAGTTTTTTTCACATTTCTTGGAAAATATGAAAAAAAACTTTTCTATTTGAAGTAGGTATTCTTAAAATTTCTCAAAAGTATTGCGATAAAATGGGTATCAAAACTACCTCCCAAAGTTGCATGACAGTGGAGTAAATAATGAGCCTTGGAGAGACTTGGTATTTTTGGAAAATATGACGCAACCGTCAGTTTACATAGCGGTCCCCAGGGCAGTTATTCTAAATTTCCTTGTCGTCCGGCGTCACTGCCATGTAAAATAGATAGCACTCTAGTGTGCAAGCCCGCATTAAGTGAAACGAGATGACAAGGAAATTTAGAATAGGCCCTCCAGGACTCTTAATTTTGTTTCTAAATTTGAACCAATCAACCGATCACAAAAAACTCAGTTTGCATCAAGCAGAGTTGGTCTTTGCATGTGTGCCTAAAGTTTCAGCTCTATCGGAGAGAAGGTGTGACCTCTAGCGCAAGGACAGCCAAACAGCCAAAAAAAAAAAAAAAAAAAAGAGAGTTTCGTGCCAAAAGGAGTACCTACAGCTTGCTCAATTAAGTTAATTTACAAATCTTACCTTTTGTTGACATTGTAGTGGTTAATGGTGTGGCCTGGTGTCTAGTGGTAACCAATCGAGGGTGAAATGTGTAATTTGCTTATCCGTTTTCCAATTATAATGGGACACTAAAACGAAAAAAAATACATAATAAAAATACATGCATATTATTTTGATTTACACCCGAGCTGCGATTTTTTTTTTGTCTACAACTACGGCAAACTAAAAGTTAATTAGCTATTATTAACACCACAGCCGTCTGTACACTCGTCGTTCGTTTCTCCTCCTTCTGTGAGCTGCCTGTCATCTGAGTAAATATTGTAGTTCCTCACTTGCCATCCCGGGAAGGGGGCGCCACAGTCGCTTGGCTATTGGAATGCGCGACGGTGGCGACCCCTTTCGGGACGGCAGGTGAGGAACTACAATATTTACTCATACAGCCTCATGCTCAAAAGAATGTCCAGCTTTATCTCTGCAAGTGTCCAGAGTCTACTGGATTCCCTCCATAAGATTATCAACACACGGTCTTGTGGTGTTGAGGACTGACATTGCAAATATCTACTTGCGGACGCAGCTTCTGCAGAGCATGAGGCTGATAACGGGCAGCTCTCAGGAGGAGGACCGAACGACGAGTGTACAGATGGCTGTGATTAACACTATACCTACATATAGGGTTGCCAACTTTACAAGAATCGAATTCTGGACATTGCAGCTCTAAAATTCTCGGGGTAAAGAAGGTCTCACATATACCTATTGCGTTTTGGGGAAAAAAAGTATCAATGCAAGAAATATTTGGGGGGGGGGGTCTTGGGGGCTCCTCACTACCCTGCGGGTCCGGGCCGCAATGACCGAGAATGTCTTGAATTTTCGAGAATGCATGGGCCATTTCTTGCGTTCTGGACTACAATCTTTGGCAATTTGATACTTTTATTTATTGAATATTGAATTGAATTTTATGTGTCAGTTTCATATTTTCAACAATTTCAGACATGCTGTCTGGAATGAGGTAATTCCGGCATTCAGATAATGCTGTCGAATTCCGGAGTGTCTGGATAAAATCCAGACAGTGGCAACCCTATAATACATCTTTGTTGTCTAGTTTAGTTTTAAAGCCCAATTTGTTCTACCTTGGGTCTACCTTTGGTTCAACAAAGTAATAAAAATTATACTAGGTAGGTACCTACCTACCTACAATACTACCTACCTATTATTTACAAAATGTTGTTGCCACTTTCCTCCACTGCTTGCCATAGGACAGAATTTTTTATAAAGTGTGGAAAGAAGACACTTTTAATCAGGTCTTATCAGGGTATAAGAGCAAATGTTGAATATTTAAGACAAACGTGACTTACTTATCAATAAGAACTTATTACAATGAGATGCGTCATAAAAAGAAACACCGAACAGCTGTTTATCGGTACCCGACATTTGCGACGTTGCCAACGGTGCATTTAAAGGAAGAAATTGGCGGGAGATTTCCAAACATTATAACTGGATTTTGAATACACTCGTTGATATACTCTACAGCCTAGATTATTTCACTCCACAGTCCACCCACCTCATAAAGCTTCTCCTTTGTTCGGATTTCTTCTTTGGGGAGTGTTGATTTGTCTAGCAGATAGCCAGTCGCCACTTTGGTCTAGCTCAAATCTCAAGGTTGCCAGCTGCTCAAACTTCACAGAGATAAAGCAAAGAAAAAAGTTCATTCAAGGATTCCCCAATGTATGATATTGATGTGACATCATTTGATCATGGACTTGATGTTTATTTTATTTAAAGGTACCTAGATATTCAGACCCTTTCAACAATCAATTAAATTATTTTTCTGGATTTTGGATATCACATCACTTTTCATTATGCAGTTGTCCGCAATTTAAAAATTTGTGAATGCTTTTTATTTATTTTTTTACATCTGATACCATGAACACATTCATGCATTGTGCAAATCGTTCAAAGTTGGCACAAAATAAATACCTACCTAGGTACAATATATATTAAATAATAAATTTGTTCTTAAATTTTTTGTTGAAAAAAATACAGGATTTTAGAAAAAGTTTGTTGGACTGCAGATTGTGGGATTTACCTAAAATGGATATTGAATAACTTAATAAGTTAGTACTTAGTAGGTATGTTTAGGTAAATGCTTCAATTTTTATTGACACAGTAGGTGAAGGTTTCAATATAGGTACACAAAACAATTATGTATGATGTTAGGTAACCAAATCATCATCCTCTTAATCTAAACAGATTGTTAGTCACAAGTCAGTCACAAATACGACAATAAACTGATTTTGTAGATTAGCTAAGTGATCAAGCTCGGTTCTACATATTGTAAACTATGATAAAATTTAATTCGACTGACAAGAGATACGCCTAATAAATAAATGACATATTATATGATGGATTAGCATTATGTCTAAAAGTCAAAAGCAAGTATAAAATGCAGTTTCTATGTAGGAAGACAATCTTCCTGCCAGCACGTCGTTGGACGAAGGAAATGATAATGTGCTCAATTTTCTTCCGGAGCCGCTGTCCCGTTGCCTTCCACTATGATTTCCGTCTTGATTTCCACATCGGCGATTTCTTCCGCTGCCGATTCGTCAAGTTTCTGTTTCTTGGCGTCCGTCTCCTCCGCCGGTTCCTGATCCTTCCTCTTCAAACTGTCTTCCGCGGTCCGATCGTTGTACTTGTTCAGCGAGCGCTGGTGGCTCGACGAGGTGTCTTGCTTGAGGATGTCGCGCAACGCCATCGTCGCGTACGCGGACGAGGGGAGACGGAAGTCGAGGAGGAGCGCCTTGTACGTGTTCGGCTCTCGGTTGAGCTCGGGCTGCTCGGCGTTCTCCAGCACACCGAGGTCGGACAGGAGCAGCGTCTGCTCGGGGTCGTTGTAAGTCACGAGGCTCCACGAGAAGTTCTCCGGCTTGATCACCATCTTGCGGTACGCGCCGCCGAGAGAGTACTTTCTGAAACGTCGAGGTGAATACTTGTTTAGTAGAATGAAAATGAATTAGGTAAGTATAAAATGTCCAGGGAGGTGATTCCTGTACACCAGGGGTCGGCAACCTGTTTTGGTGAAGGAGCCAATTTCCCAAATTACAATAAATTAGATAGGTAACAATGGGAGACGCAGTAGAGGCTATCGAATATAAATCACTGAAAATAATAAATCGCATGACTAGTTTATTCTGATTATTTTGTTTACATTGATATTTTGACCCCTAGTTGTTGCCCCGCAGGGTGTATGTATTTTACCGAAATATCTCATTTTTCGATTCCATAAGTTATGCAAGGGTTATAAAAAATGGATGAAACTGAATTAAACAATCTTCCAATTGTTGCCCCACAGGACGTTTTTCTTCAAATTTTCGATTTTTTTTAATACCAACAGATATTTATTAAAATTGTAAAGAGCCATTCAAGAACCACTAGCCACAGGTGGCCAACCCCTGCTGTATGCATTTTCACTCTCTTATCTTAAATTTTAAGGGAGTAGCAACTGTTGTTATGGACATTAACATTAGAGTAAACAAAATTTATGATATGATAGCTAATTTAATAAAAACGTACAGGAATGATCCCCCAGTTTGTGTTTCACAGAGAAATTGGTGTGTGCTGAAATTGATACTAGCCAGTGGCGTAGGTACGGTGGATTTTTGTAGGATGTAAGCAGGAAATAGCGTTTTGCAAGACACTAATGGGGGTTTGGGGGGGGGGGGGGAGACTGCCCGCGGATCCTGGCTGCACAGGCACGGACAAATTTTGAATTTTGTAATTGCATTTAGTGCATTTTTACGCAGTTTAGACTAATCTTTTCCGTAGATGCGATAGTGACATTATGTTTAAAAAAATCACAGAAAACTGAACTGTGCCCTTATTACAAATTTGAAATTAGTAAATAACTCTGGAAATAACTCTGGGAATTAGTCTTGTGCCTCATCAGACGGGAGATGGTCAACCCTTTCAGTACGATGGCAAACAAATAACAATGCAAATCGCGCATCCAGTCTCGCTTGACAATGTTTCTGTTTTCTAATAGCCCCACCACTTACAAAACACACGAGCAGCCCCTGCTAATATTATTATTTCCAAATTTAAAAATTAAGGGACTGATTTTATCATTTGACATTTTGCAAGGCAATATAAAAAATGATTTCAATGCTTGCAGGATCATGACAAGGTTTGCACCCGTCCCGGAATATCCGGGATTGTTTGGGATTGTCGTTCCTTGTCCCAGAATTTTCAATAATCATTCCGGGACAGCAATAGTCCTGGGACTTTGTATTTTGAGCTTCAAAAACAATATTAAATTGACTAATTTTAAAGTCTCCTGCCACTATTCGAGAAAATAAGGAACACAACTGGACCCTTATTCTAAAACTTTACTTTTGTATTCGGCCGAGCCGAATCTGATTCGTCCCGGATCAGATTCGTGTGTTCCCAATTCGGCTGAACCGAATATGATTCCATTTCGTATTCTACAACAGCAAACGGATCGGGACGCGCTATTCTCACGAAATAATGCATTTATAGCAGACTCTTGTTTTACCGACGTATCGGTAACCAATGAGAATAGAGAATTTTGATCACGGTGTACGGAACATACTTCACACATTGGTTTGATTGTCATTTGTCATTTTATCAACTCTCCGTGTTTGACACATCACATAACATTCAAAATGAAGCAGGACATTATTACGAAAGTATGTAATAATATTATGTATATTTCAAACAGTTATTGGACGATTATTTGAAGAAATAACAGTAAATATACACACATTAATAATTATTGGTATAGTTTAGTGCCCAAATAACCCAACTTTTATCCCGATCCGGCGAGCAAACAGCTGACGAATCTGATCCTGTCAGACACGAATCGAATCCGGGTCG
The DNA here is from genome assembly GCA_934045905.1 of Leuctra nigra. NCBI lineage: Eukaryota > Metazoa > Arthropoda > Insecta > Plecoptera > Leuctridae > Leuctra > Leuctra nigra. The sequence continues at coordinate 32,885,848 of OW203769.1, forward strand.
CCATTTTGAATATTGTCTTGCAGAATACCAATATCTCGGATTCGTCTCTCACGAATTCGATTCGGGACGAATACGGAAATTTTTTAGTTTTAGAATAAGGGTCCTGGTCTCTGGTGGATTTTGTGGTACTAGGTAAATGGCGGCTATCAAGGGCGCATTTGCATAAATATAAATACAAATATTTGATATACCGTATTAACTCGTGTATAAGACGCAATTATATGTCAATATTTTGATTCTGAAAGCAGCCCTGCGTCTTATACACGCATACCAAGCTTTTTTCCCAGTAAATCCAAGGTGGATGTTTGTAAACAGAGCTGTGGTAGACTGCCACATGTTGTCTATCTCTGCCTTTCCCTCTCACTCTGTCTGGACTACTCATACTGTGTCTAGACACAACACTAAATTAACATATTACATTTTTGCAACAAAATGTTTTCCCTTGCATTTAGATCTGGAGACAAAATATATGTTTACGTCTGAAAAACATTGCTCTGACAGACATAAAATAGACAAAACACTGTTGAATGGCGATCTTAATGGAAGGGGAGGAGAGGAGTTGGGTTTGTTTTGGAATGCAGAGGAAAGGCAGGTGCATGCCTCTTAGAGCAAGCAACAGCTGCTGGGAAAAGACTCCCCTCCCCCCTTTCTCAGAAGCAGGAAATTACTGTTTGTTTACAACAAGTTGGCAGTGATTTTCATTCAAATAGCTCAGTTAGCTGGAAAACCAACATTTAGATGGATATCATGTATACAAACACACAATGTTTTTCTTCATTTACTGCGTCTTATACACGCATGCTAAATGTTTTCTTAAAATAGACTTCTCAAAACAAGGGTGCGTCTTATACACGAGTGCGTCTTATACACGAGTTAATACGGTAGTTGTTTGTTATGGCCAAGAAAGTAAATTTATAGCTAAATAAATATCAATTTCATTGTCTTTTGTTCTTTTCACTGCTTTATGGAAACACGAAATGTAAAAACAAACAAATTAATACGTGGACCTGATAGTAGCCATCTTGCCAGAAGTGGCTCCATCACGTATCACTTATTTGTGGGAATATTGTTTGCACAGGGTTGCCAGATGAGTATGATCATCTGATAAGATGAGATATTTGAGATACCAATTTAAATATTTGAGGAAAAATATGAAAACACTTTTAAAAATTCCCATAATGACCTTGATGTTTTAGGTGATCAAAATAGCTGAAATTTAAAGTCCAAAACTCATAAAAAAAGTAGGGCTGTGCAAGTCTCGAAAGTTCTCGAATCTCGAATATGAAACTCCATCTCGATCTCGATCGTTTGTTCAAATTACCATCTCGAATTTTCAAGTCTTGAGCATATCAACTAAGAGCCATCATGATTTCCAATTTTTTGTTATTTTTACAGGACTACGCACGCTAACTTTATTTGTATCGTCCATAAATTTGATTTGTATTGTTTTATATAAAGCAGACAGTTCTGCATACTTATCAAATGTTATTCTTGTGTGGCTAGACAATTTGCATTGTTTCTCTTCCACCAAAAAAAATCTTTAAAAAAAAGTATAATCTTGCTTGAATATTCTCGATCTCGAAGGTAAAATATCTCGCTCGACTTTTATGAAATAATCTCGATCTCGCTCGACATGAAAAATTTTAATCTCGCACAGCCCTATAAAAAAGGCTCTAATTCATTCTTGAAATTCAAAATTTTCCGGGGCATACGCGGTCCGGACCAGCGTGATGTATTAGAATAACGTTCTCTGTCCCCGATTGCACACATTGAAAGGTGGCAACCCTAATCAACATGAGTGAACACGCACCTGATCTTCTGCTTGAGGCTGGCTATCGTGAGTCCGTCCTCCTTGAGATACTCGTCGTACCAGTCCTTGACCTCGTTGCCGGGCAGCTCGATGTCGAAGCCGGGCAGCGGCAGGACGATGTCGGTGATGTCGTAGTCGGCCAGGTCCTCCTCGGTCAGCACCTTCACGTCCAGACGCTTGGACACCTGCTCCACCGCGATCTTGTCGCCCACCAGCGACAGCTCGGGGCTCTCCGTCTGCACGCGACAAGCAGGGCATGGTCTCAGATCTTCATAATTGTTTGTCTACTTATTGATAATCATGCCATACACAATCTCTCAAAATATTCAACACTTCTCGTGTCTAGTTTCTGAGATAATTTGAGTTTTCTCCCCCATGTATTCTTATGGCAATGAAGTAAAATCGTGACACATTTGAGCTCTGCTAATTATGAAGATTACATTTTCATGTATTCTCAACTTTGAACAAAAAACTTATTTATTGGTAGATAGTTGGATGGTCTACTAGAAAAAAATTGAACACAATACCAGTGTGTGCTATTTTTAAAGTTATCAACCAAAAAACGAAATGATTTCCCTATCCCTCCTGTGTTAAAGTTTTGTTCACTTTCGGAAGACAATAAATTGAAACCTCGCTATAAGTGGAGTTCCTACTGAAGAGGCCCCACTAGAATAAAGCTTTGTACCTCCTTCTCGTCTGCGTCTGACAGAGACTTCTCCGCCGGCTTCTCTTCTTCCGCCGGCTTCTCTTCTTCTGCCGACGTTTCCGCGAGCTTCTCGGCCGCCTCCTCCGGGCCGACTTCACCGTCAGTCGGGGGGATGTCGAAGAACACTTCGCTGTGGATGTCGCCTGCAGAACATAGCAATACAATATGTGAGAACAGAAACCTCGGAACCATCGCCGGATGGCCGTTCAGACCAAAATGTCCAAGACATGGATATCTTCATTTCAGGTATGTACGATTGCTGTGATTTCATGCAAAGCTTCTCTGTCGCCATTTGGCTCTGTCAGGCCGAGTGGTGCCACGTTTTTAAGATAAGAATACCAGGTAAAACTTAAGGAGATTGCTTGGATTCACTTCTGATGGTGCGATCTAACTTTTTCAGTCGATCAGATTTATTGAGCGATCAATTTTTGTTGTACGCTCAAGAAATGATAAAACGGTATTTGAAAGAAATGGATTGGCTGAATAAAATGTGAAGGCATCCCGATGAAGTTGACGCTAACTCGTCATCTACCTCTAGTAGATGAGCTCTGATTTCATTGATAATAAGTAATAACAAGTATTGATTGTCTGACCAGCAGCCAATCCGTTTCGTTCAAATACCGTTTTATGATTTGTTGGGTGTTGTTACAAGTGTACCTTTAATTTCCTTGAAGCACGAGACAAAGTGAAGTGTAAAAAACTAACCGAGCAGTACGAGGTCGCCAACGATGGGTTTTGCTCCGAACTGCTTGATCCTGCGTGAGACGACCTTGTTCCACAGCAGGCTCTGGTACGAGTGCAGGTAGAGCAGGCGCGTGTTGCGCGGCAGACAGTCCAGCGCGGCCGAGAAGTTGGTCTCGCCGTTCTTCACCAGGCCGCCCAGCAGCTTACCTGCAGGCAAACATTGGATTCAATACGGGAGTCAAACTGGCAAAATAAAAGTAAGAGGAGAAAATACATTCATAACTTTAAATAGGGCTGCCAAATAGTTGTCATTAACAATAACTAGAGGGGCCTGTCATGTACCCCATGGCCCAATCAATGTGCACACTTATGGGCAGAACTGTATAGAATTAGAATTTAAGGCTTAATAAGCCAAAAAATAAATAAATGTCTAAATGTAAATCTAAAAATAAATGGCATAAAGGATGGCACGCTACAGGGGGAGGGGAGTGCATCAATATATGACAGTGTTACAAGGAGGGGGGGGGGGGGGGGTCTGGACTCTGGAGCCAGTGGGACGTCATGTTAGATGGTGGAGAGGCAGCAGCCAGAAGAAAAAGAAGAAGACACATGATAAGCAGGACGGGAGTCCTCTGCTGTCCATCTCTGAGGTGACTAACACCCTCCTCGACCTTGATGTGTCAGGACATCACTGAAGTGAAAGCCCAAGATTGACAGTGGAATTCCACCCCCGACAGACATTGTGTTGGAAACAGGCAACAGATATTTATTATTATGTCAGGACATGAAATTTCACTCCAGTCCGTGTCACATGGAATTGTCCGCTAAGATATTTTGAATACCCCTTGTCCGAGAGAGAGAATGGTCTCGGAAGACGGCGCGATCGCTCACAGCGACTTAGGGATGGACAAAAAAACGGTTATTTGCAACATTACGGGCCACGTCTGGTGGACAATTCTGTGTGATACGGACTGTCAAAACAATGAATTCTGATAAAATTTGCAGTCAGACAAATTCTATTTGGGGGAGAGGGTTCAAAATAACCCATTTTAGCATGTCATCCTTCATGCACAGCCCCCAACACAAGAATATAAGTTAATGAACAAATAATTAAGCCTGATTTACACGTACAATTTCACAATTTCTTGAACAACTTCTGTGTCACATTCCCATTTTCAATCGATGCAACTTCTTGTCACAGAACTTGAGTTTGACTTTTATATCTTTTAGAACATGTTCTAATTTCTATCAAGAAGTGTGGTGCAGAAGTTGAACAAGAAAAAGCTCAGCATAAAATGGGCTTCACTCTACTTTGCCATGATAAGTGTTGGCTTACCCTCGAGGGAGAAGTCCTTGCGATGCAGGATGTTGAATGCCTTGGTGGCGAAGCGCGTGTCCCACCAGACCTGTCTCGCTTGCGTCAGCTCGGAGGGAGTCTCGTTCGGCCTCGGCTTGAGGATCAGCTCCACCGCCTGGAACATTCCACCCATTACATTCCCATCCCTCGAAACAACCACTCGCAAGTGAACATTTGGTCTGTGGGAGTAAAATATGTCAAGCACTACCTTATACCTATAAGAACAGACAGTTCATGAATTGCAGTTGAAAAATAAATGTATCTTCTTCTCACTAAACAACTCTCAGTTAATAATCTAAGTACAGTGGAGTGCTTCTTAGTACGTTTCTCCTTAATACGTTTTTCACCCTATTACGTTTTTCAAAGGTCCCCCAACCCATAAGAACACATGTTAAATTGTTTCTCTAGTACAGGGGTCGGCAACCTGCGGCTCCGGAGCCCCATGCGGCTTCTTGGTGGTTCTTGAATGGCTCTTCATAATTTAAATAAAAATCTGGAATACCTAGTTAAATTTAAAAATTCGGATAAAAACGCCCTGCGGGGCAACAATGGGGTTGTTCACTGCCACTTGCTCTCACTCGCAGCGCTAGCGGCAATGGAGGTGTCTCTCTCTGATTGGTTGGTCTCTGAATCCAAGATCTCTGAATCAAACTCCCGCCAAAGTTTAAAAACCTTCCATTCCGCTAGATGCATTTTGATTGGCTCTCTCACGGACGATTAGAACAGCAGCGCCATCTACAATAGTTTTGCGTGAACAACCCCATTGGAAGGTTATTTGATTCAGTTGGTTAATTTTAGTGCCGCGGAATCACTTTAAAATGGATGAAATTCTAAAAAAAAGCCCTGCGGGGCAACAACGGGGGGACTTCGTCAAAATATCAGAAAATAGCTGGTAATTCAATTTATCATTTTCTGTGTATTTATTTGTTGCATCTACTGCGGCTCCCATTGTCATCTAATTTATTAATTTTTGGGAAATTGGCTCCTTCACCAAAAAAGGTTGCCGACCCCTGCTCTAGTACGTTTTTCACTATAGTACGTTTTTTTATCCTGGTCCCTTCAAAAACTTACTAAAGAGGTTCCACTGATAACCACCAGTCCCGTTGTTCACACACAACTCAAATTGAATCAAAATGAGTGTTTCAAAAAGTGTAAGACGCCCTGAAGGGCCAATTCTCCTTTCTCCCAGCATATTTTTTGGTATCCCCCCCCCCCCTTCATCATTCATATGCCTATAATTAGACAAATTATGCTTTCAAGTCCATGGTAGTAGCGACTAGAGAGCAATTTTAGTCAATTTTTTAACTGTTTTCGATTGCTGTCAGACAATGATACCTAAACTGAAGGTAAACTGAAGGGAAATACTGATGTATTACTCAGTTTTTAATGCTGGCAACTGGCATGCATCCAGAACAGTACAGTACCTACTTTCATGTCAACTACAATCCAAATAAATCATTAGGTAATTACTAATTAATTAGGTACTATTTTCAAGTTGATAAATTTAACAAACAATTCATCACCAAATGTCTACTTTTCCTGATTTTGAAAAGATCCTTGTACCTATATTTTGTGTTCTAGGTAGCCCTACTAAGATCTAACATGATGAGATTGAAGCTTGATGAATGTTTGTTCCACAGCCTTCTCGACAGTCACTTCGTTCTCTGGGTAGCTGCCTGTCGACGAAGCGCTACTACCGGCGGGGTGGCAATAAAATGTACTACTAGTACATTTTATTAAATTATAATAAAAATTATAATAAAAATTATAATAAAAAATAAAATGTACTACTACAGTAAACCCTCGTTATTTCGAACTCGGATAATTCGAATTTGAGGTTAATTCGAACTATCTGGGTGGTCCCAGTGGCCAGAATAGGGTTTTCTATGTTATTTCATTTTGATAATTCGAATTTTAGGTTATTTCGAAATTCGAATTGAATTAAAGTCCCAGCCCATGTATTTACTTGGAAAAAATTGCTTTAATTCGAATTTTTCTTCAAAAGTGTGGGTTTGTATAAAATTCATAACGCGTGATATATTACGCGCAATAACTTGGAGCCAGCGCCATGCGCCGCAGGCAGAATAGGGGGGTGCGCCGCAGCGGACTGCTCAGAGCATGGCTCGCGCACAAGCGCGGCGTGGCTCGGCTATCCTCGTGTTTTAGATCGGGTGCGTCCGCCTCGGCTATCCTCGTGTGTTCGATCGGGTGCGTCCGCCTCTAGACTTACTGACGACGTGGCAACTGGCGGCATTTCACCCCTCACGCCTCGAGCTAGACTAGCTAGCCTAAACAAACAAGTGTGGCTGTGTCAAAGTTTCGTAAACAAGTTTTGACGATGGCTCCGAAGAAATACCACGAACTGAAATTAAGTGAGAAGGTGGCGCTTCTAAAAGAAGTAGATTCAATAATATGCACCTTGGCTTCCTTTTCCCCAATCCCCTCATCCTTAAAAAAAAAAAAAAAAAAAAAAAAATATATATTTTAATTCGAATTTTTTTAATTCGAATTGCAATTTTTTGGGTCCCTTTGAGTTCGAATTAACGAGGGTTTACTGTAGTACATTTTATTAAATTATAATAAAAATTATAATAAAAATTATAATAAAAAATAAAATGTACTACTAGTTCATTTTATTGCCACCCCGCCGGTAGTAGTGCTTTGTCGACAGCCAGCTACCCAGAGAACGAAGTGACTGTCGAGAAGGCTGTGGTTTGCTCGCTCACCCTCTTCCAGTTGCCCTGCAGCAGCTCCTTGCCGACGTGGTACGTGGGAACTTCCGAGGAGTTGCCGAACCTCTGCAGGCCGTAGTAGTTGATGAAGCCGTTGGTCTGTAGACTCACCACCGCCAGCGACACCTGCTCCTCCGTGCCGGTCACGTTTCTAAACACACCCACGACGTTGATGGTCACAACTCACAAGCCACTTTAACATGGAAGTACTTTTGGGTAAATCCATGTTTATTTTTTACATCGTCAAACAATTGGTAGGTACTTGATTTACAGAACTTATGTAGACGGGTGCAAAATAGAATTTAGAAATACAGTATAGTAGGCAGCAGGCAATCTGTGGATTAATTTCACTTTTAAAACCAGTATTTTATAAACTCCTTAGTTCTCTCAACCTGGAGTCTGGAACTAAAAATAATTGGAACCAATGGAATTGGTTCTGGACTCCAAGTCGAGCTAACTCAGGTACTAAAAAATTAACGGTTTTAAAATAAAATACACAGATCTCTTGCTGCCTACTATATAGGTACCTTGAACTATTTCACAAATTTGCCATTCTATTTTCTGTAATTTTCCGAACAAATGACAAATGTGCTTGAAATACATTGAAAAGAAAGCTAATTATTAGTATTGCCACTACATTTTGTAGGCATGCAATTTTCATGGAAATCCAATTGAAATGACTGAATATGCTGACAGAATGAAGAAACAAAGACCACTATTCACCTATTACCTAGGCATGACATTGTGATGGCATCTTACGAGTAAGATGCTACACTACTTTTCACATTAGGTATCACAGAATTCAAAACCCTCCTGTAGGTACTTGGATTACTAGTATGTAAAATTATTTATGCGAATGGACGCCCCCATTCTCATGTTAACTATTTGAATGCTGGATTTTTTTGTGCCCCCTATTTTAAGTTCAAATTTTCTTTTAAAAATCATAACTTAGTTGAATATGAATGGAATTGGCTAATAATTTTTAGTTTTTTGTAGGTGAAGGATGTGTTGGAATTGATGGAATGGAGTAGAGGAATGGAGCCAGGAGCACTCAACAGGTTAAAGGCACATCATAGAACCTTCGAAAGTAAAGAACTAAGTACCTAATTTTTTTTAAAAACTAAAACGTGATTTGAGTCTCAATGAGAGTTTGAGTCGATAAAACAACTCATTTTCACATGTTGGAATTCTCTGGCATATTACTGAGCGCTCCAAGTGGCACTGACCTAAGCGCTATCCGGAATCGATTCCCCTTGAGACTACCGAGCTGCAGCGGCTTGGGTTTGAACTCGAAGTTTCCGATGCTGATCCGCTTCTGTCGTCCGACCTTCTCGATGAGTCGTATCGGCTCGACCTTGAACATGGACAGCTTCTGGCAGGTCATCCCGCGCTTGTCCTTCGTGCCGGCGTACGCCACGTGACTCGGGTTCATGCTGCAAGCAAGTCCAAGGTCACAGTCAGAGTAGCAACAACGTCAATTCTAGGGGTGGGACGTTTAAACGTTTACCTAATCGCAAAAAGTGCTGACTTTTATAATACTAAAAACTGTTATCAAACAATACTAAAAATCAGTTGTTTCGTCTATTAATTTCTGTCAGTTCATCAGAATGCTGCGATGTTTTACCCCTCCCCCTCCAACCACTATCTCACGCCCACCACTTTCACAGCTGAAGCTACAGTCGGGGCGCCGAGTGTTTGAACTCTCACCAGATGGAGCCACCGCCACTTACTCTGTTAGGCGGAGAAAGACATCATTGCAAGGTGAGCCCGCAATGAAGTCTTTCTCGGCCTAGCAGAAAAACTGCCTATCAGCGCATTCTGTTGAGAGTTCAAACACTCGGCGCCCCGACTGTATATGCCGTTCAACATTTTGACCCTTATATATTTGCTGGCAGCATGGGAATATGAAGCAAGCTCATATCTTCATAGTGAGTAGTAGAATGAAGATCATGTTGATGCGTAGGTAATAATAATAATCTATCCGCTGGTTCCATCCATACAATGGGGCAGGGGGTGGGTGTTCCTTAACATGCGTAATTGAATATATTTCCAGATGACTTGAGTTCGAGTACGTGTTTCAATAAAACAGTAAAGTAGGTATGAGTTAGGTATGTTAAAAAATATTGCAATAAAATTGAAATGTTTTTGTTTTGATCAGTTGAAGGAATGTTTTGGGCTGTGTAAAATTACATCAGTTAGTGTTGATAAACTCTCAAGAATGACATGATCTTGAAAGTGGTTGCCTATTATGCGTGACATTAGGTACTTTATGAACAGCCCATTAGTAGAGTAGTATGCAGGTAAGCTTAAAGCTACTAACTTGAATCTACTGGCGATGAAGCTCACTGCCTCCATCGTGTCCATGTTCTCTTTGTAGAGCGTAAAATAGACAAATTTCCCAGGTCTCTCGTCTGGCCACGGAAATCGAATATCTTGCTTGGCTGTAACATGAGGAATGAAACATTTAGACCATACAAGTTGCTGGTATGACAGTGCCCAGTGGTATTAATGCACTTGACCTTTCCCTCAACTTACCAAGTCTATTTGATCGAACGATATGCAACATTTTCACTTCTTCCAATGTTTTCGTATTGCTATTTAACTTTGATCCAAACTCTGCTCGGATTGCTTCGTGTATTCTACGACGGTCATCTTTTGAAATATCTGTTACATTAATTTCCACGACACTGCTTTTGCCTTCTTCAGTCATGATATTACGCAGCTTGGCTACGGTGTCTTCGGGTAGGACATCTTCGAGTTTCAAAGAATTGTCATTCGTGTAGACGGGTGGAGGGGGAACTGTTGCGTCTGTTAACGATACTTCATTGCCGTCAGAATCAATTTCGTTGACTAGAAAGTCAGAGAAACGTTGCTTAATGACTCCGCTAAATCCATCGTGTGTGCCGATATATTCGGTGATTCCAACATCGATTTCGGTCAATTTCTTCACGTTCGGGTTGGATTTTGGAGCTCTCGGATAACTGTTCCCATTGCCCTTGCGAAAGATATACTTTTGGTTGTCGAAGTGTGCTCGTGGGGGTCTGTACGGCCCACCATAAGGGAACATACCACGGTTGCCCGGAAAGAAACCTCGGGGTCCCGGCCCCCTCCATGGCTCCTGAAAGCCCCTTCTTGGGTGGTCTCCGAAACCTCTGCCTCTGTGTCTGAAATCTCCGAAGCCTCCACGAGGATCGAATCCACCTCCCCGACCTCTGAATCTAGGTGGACCTATTCCGCGACCACCTCGGTGGTCAATAAAGCCACCCCTTGGAGGACCACGAGCTCCACGAGCTCTGCCGCCGCCAAGGAAACCACCTCCATTCCCCCTATTCATGAGTGCCCTATGTGTGTAACTAACAGTTTATAGTTCAAAATCAATACAGTTACTTCTACAAGTTGTAACCCGCAAAAATACCGTACAATAAACAGCTCAAACAGAAAAACACGCCGTGCAGAAATGCAAAGTTTGTACACAAAAACACACAAAACAAAGATGTCTGCCGAAACTTGCCGGGAATCGAATGGATAGAGTCGAAAGTCGAACGAGTCGGTCGATCAAAAGATCGATTTTCAAGGACGATTTTCAAGGACTTGCAACAACTGACCACAAAAATAAAATCTAAACAAACATAACCTCTCGTCAATAATATGTCAGTGTTATTAATTGCGTCCACTGCTGTCAGCCTCATTAGCGTAATTATTCCAGTTATTGTTCGACCAGTAAGTATATTTTCTGAACTTTTCGCTAGCATTTTTAACGAATTCAATTACGAAACGAAAATATAAAAAGCGCCCAGTGAAAAGCGTTTTCACTTCATTTTGTACACCACACTTTTCAATACACCAACCTTTCAATAGCACTTGTCAGAATTCTTGTCATGAAAACTTTGGAATTAATAAATAAGTTTATAACATCTCAAACACTTTGTTCTAGTTCCTGTCCTGCATTTTTGTCGAAAGTGCGGCAGAGCGCACACTGAGAAATGAAATATCTCAATTACGGGCAGAAAAAGCAAGCATATCTCCAATGGATGAATTTGCAAAGTATGCTCGAACAGAAAGGAAACTTAACAAATCCGTTGAAGTACTGAAGTCTCTAGGTATGTACAGTACCTAGTTAGCTTACCGAGTTTGGTAATGACAGCAACTAAATGCCTGTGTGTTTAACTTACCTAGGTATAATTCTCTATTGCAGCTAGTAGTCGAAACGCCTCCAGTTTCAAGTACAGGCTGATGGTCACATATACCCTTCATGTGTTACTGGTAAGATGATAATTTTACATTTAGTGTACCGACTACTATCGAATTCATTATTCACACTTGGGAATAATTGAATTACAGATCCATGGGCCGTGAATTTGGTAGCTACTTTTTGATAAATCTCTTTTGTTAGCTATTTCCAAACTCTTAAAATGACAACAATTGTATGTAAATACTTGACCGATTAGGCTGAAAATTTTTAAAATATGAGATGGGTACCTACACTCTCAACTCTCACCAGAATGCGCTGATAGACAGTTTTTCTGCTAGGCTGAGAAAGACGTCATTGCGCGCTCACCTTGCAATGACGTCTTTCTCGGCCTAACATAAGTGACGGTGGCTCTGTCTGATGAGAGTTCAAACATAGGAAAAGCGAACTGTACCTACCTAATGTTAGTCTTGATCGCCATGAGAAATTTGAACTTAATTGGAACATTTTGATTTTCAACCAATTGGATATTTTTTTAAAATTTGACCCAATAGGGAAGTCTCCTGAAATTTTATTCTATTTAATTTGTAAATATCAACACAAATATCAATGACAAACACACTTATCACCAGAAAAATTTTACATTTTCATTCATAAAAATCGAATTAAAATAACATTGGATATTTTGTCGGGAAAAACGGCAGGCAACGAGAATCAGGATTGTGATGTCATTTTCAAGTCTCCAACAATGTGTTACCATGGTGATTCCTTTGTTGCCATGGCAATATAGTGGATTGTGATGTCATTGTCAATTTTCCTGTTTTAAAATTGCAAGAAATATATCAATCTTCGTAAATTCATTCCTTGAAAACTATTCATCTCACAACAAAAATAATACCATTTATGTGTTCAGAAACATCTCAAGTTTCATAAAACAAATATTATTTTGAAATCTAATTTTAAAGAGACTTCCCTATTGGAGGATTTGGCTGACACTTTGTAAAATTTTATAAAATCTTAGGCTTAATGACCTCCAATAACATCCATAAAGTAGTCAGTTGGCAATCAGATTCCTAAAGTAAGCTAATCTCTTTGATGAAATTTAAAAATAAAAACATATTTTACAAAAATGGTATTTGAAGGAAATGGATTGGCTGAAAAAATGTGATGGCATCAACTGATGAAGTCTATGCTAACTCAATCATCAACCTCTAGTAGTTAAGCTTTTATTTCATTGATAATAACAAGCAGGGCCAGTTGTTTATGGTTTCCGTGATAAACGCGAAATGTTTGGAAACATGAATTTTCTGTCGACCTTAAAAGTGTCTTAACACAGCAAAATTGATTGCACTTGCATCATTAACAAGGCTCAACCGATCGAACATTCCAAAATATTTATTTTTTTGAAATTACTAGGTATCATGAATTACTTTTCCAACATTTCAACTATTTTTAAGAATAAAAGAATCATAAAATGTCATTTAACCTGCAACTCCTGTCTTACAGCAAGGTTTCAATTTATTTACTGCCTTCCGAGAATGAATAAAATTTTAACACAGGAGGTACTGGAAAATCATTTCGTTTTTGGTTTTTAACTTTTAAAATAGCACACGTTGGTATTGTTTTTAATTTTTTTTCTAATAGAATGTCCAACGATCTATCATAAAATAAGTTTTTTGTTCAAAGTTACGACAAAATAAAAATTAGATCTACGTTATTAGCCTAGAAGTGACACTAATTTACTTGTCTGCCATAAGATAACATGGGGAGAAAACTCAATTTATCTCAGAACTAGACACGAGATGTGTTTAATGTTTTCAAGGATTCAATGTGTACTGCATGATTATCAATTAGACAAAAAATTATGAAGATCTTAGATCATGCCACCTTAACTCGCCCTCTTGTTGCAAGTATCTTTCAACGTGTTCCTCGTTGATTCCCAGGGCCTCGTAACTGCAGTGCTCATCTGGCTGTATCGATCCACGCCCGTCATCGTGCTGCCGGAAGGCTGGATGTATCCCATCTCGCCGCTTATCGCCTGGCCAATAGACCAAGACGGAGCCGTTTCCATCACAGCGTGGCTGCTGGTCACGCGCACCGTCATAAAAGTCACGTCTTCCAGTTTCAAGTGACACATTCGACTTGAGTGTTAGGAGATTGAATGAGAGGGAGAATAATAATGTTTACATGTATATGATTTTCTAATTAATTTATTAATTGCTCTGATCTAAGCTAATAAAAGACTTAAGTAATATCTAGTTTTGGAAAGTCTACATTACTTTCTATCCACTTTGCAACAGATAACATTTTTTCTTCCTGGAAATTTTGTCCAATGATCTGCAAGCTGAGAGGTAAGCCTTGTTCGGACAAGTCAATGGGGATACTAACAGCAGGGCCACCTTGTGGGAAAGACAAACACAGACTTTATAGCAATTCACAAGCATGTTGAGGGGGGTGGGGGTAAAGTTTATTAATTAGGGATCGCTGGATGAGAGGTAAGGGCAATGCGATGCCATAAGGGGGTCTGGGGGACCTTGGCCTGTTGTAGAATTTTTGATTCAAAAGAATCGAATTGGAAGCTATTTTAACAAAGAAATTTAAAATACTTGATAATGTAATATTCTTATAAAAACTTTAAAGAAATGTAATAAAATCTTTTTTTTTTTGTTGAAACAATTGAATTATTTTTGATTGAATTAATTTTCGCAAAATAACCTTTGTGATATGCAATATTTTTGGGAAAACTTTAGACAACCTGCAATAATCTGTACATACCTATGTTATTTTTATAACAGGCCCCGCAGGAAATTTTTTGAATTTCTAGTAAAAGAGCATTCTGTTCTGTGCATTTTTGCATCTCTTTTTGTGACATTTTTGTATATCTAGGGATGTTATCTGGGGGTGTCAAGATAAAAAGTGGGAGTGTCATTGCCTGTTCACAAGCATACCTATAGTTTCAAAAGCTTAAGACTTTACCTGCCATGTTCACCGGCTGTGTACAGAAATCCTGCATGGCACACTGCGTTCTGTTGTCGGATTTGATGAATTCAGAGTATTTCGGTGCATCGGTTAATGTTACCGGTGTCAGTAATACGTCGATTCCATTTGACCAAGCATTCTTGAAATCATTTGCAATCAACCGACGAACTTTTAATGCTTGTACAAAGTATTGATTGTAGTTCCTGAGGAGAGAAAGTGCTGTTGAGAAAGTTAATTTGACCATCCTACTTTGAAAACTCACAAAGCTCACTTTAAATTTATTGTAGATGAGTTAGGTACACTCCGCCAAACAAAAATTAAACGTTCAATAAATCTGATAGGCTGATAAAATGTATGATCGCAGTCTAAGCGATCTCATTGTCTCATTCTAGTAGGTGACCCCACATTTCAATGATAATAACAAGCTTTGATTGGTTATGGGACATGTCCAGCAGTCATTCAAATTTGGTCAACAATCAATTTTTGTTTTCCCGGTGCTGCAAGCGCGGGCGATTTTGCCGCTTGTTGCAAGGCACTTTTTTGGATACGATTGGAGACAAAATGGGTTGACGAAATGATTTGAAAATATAATCATGATAGATAAAAGACAAATTTAGGCTTATGTATCACTTGGTATCTACATTTTTAATATGTATTTTGCTTTGGAAAGTAAATTAGTTGATTTTTGGTGAAAAATTTACTATTTTCTTGTCTCGCTGGGTACCGTATGAAATTTAATTTTAAAAATGTGCCAAAAGATAACCATAAGTTTGTCTTTTATATAATCATGATTAAAATATGAGATCAATTGGTTCACCGGTCTCCAATCGTATCGGAAATTTCATAGTTTAGAGCGGTTTTGTTGAATAACCGGCGCCCAATTAACAAGTCATGATGCAAAAATGAAAAATTAATAAAAGAAAGATCATGTGAACATCCTATCAAAGTTACACCCACTTATGAAACAATTTTTCTCTCAATTTGCTAAAACGGCCGAGCGCTTGCAGCAGCTTAATATAAATTTATATTACTGATTGAATCATCACCTCTGCAACAGGAAGTAATTCCCTGCCAGAATCCTACTCCTCACGACGTCGTTGAATCCACGACTCCGAGACGAAGCGTAAAGCTCCTCCGTCGATCTGTTCTCAGATGTTCTCAGTCCGTACTCGATGCCGTCGTAGCGTGCCATGTTGCTGGCAACTTCACACTGGTTGAGGATCGAATAACACACGATGGAGTCCTGAGTATGAGGCATCGAAACCTGAAAATAGAAAACAGAACTCTTCAGTTACTCGTTCCTCGACTAATTTTAACTCGACTAAGTTGAGCCTCAATTATAAGAGAGGAAGAGATAGGCTCCTTAGAAC
Organism: Leuctra nigra; assembly: GCA_934045905.1. NCBI lineage: Eukaryota > Metazoa > Arthropoda > Insecta > Plecoptera > Leuctridae > Leuctra > Leuctra nigra. The sequence continues at coordinate 32,901,675 of OW203769.1, forward strand.
AGGTGTCGGCAACCTTTTTTGGTGAAGGTGAATTTTCCAAAAACTAAATTAGATAATAATGAGAGTCACAGTGAGGCAATCATCAAATATAATACACCAAAAATAATAAATTGAATTACTTTTTTTGTGTGTTTATTTTGACGTTTTTATGGAGTGAGTTAGAGGCTGAGGGACAGTGGGAGGACAGAACAAGGTGGAGGCAATTTGTGGAACAATTGGAAGTGGAGAAAGAGGAAGAAGCCGAGGAGAGGCCTGGCGTGGCCAGCCGGTCTCCAGTAGTCCTGCGGCCTTAGTGTTGGTGGGAACACCCACCCCCTGACCCATTGTATGGATGGAACCAGCGGATTGATTATTTATTATTTTGACAAAGTCCCCCAGTGGATGCACTGCAGTGCGTTTTCTAAGAATTTCAACAATTTATAAAAGTGATTATGGGACTCTAAAATGAACAAATTGAATCAAATAATTTTCCAATTGTTGCCCCGCAGGGCGTTTTTTTCCCTGAATTTTCAAATATTTAATTATAAAATTATTTAAATTGAAATATTAAATTATAGAGTCATTCAAAAGTGTGAAGGAGTCTTAGCATATTTAAAAGCAAACTTTTAGAAATTATAATGACGGAAACATTTATGTTGACATCCTAATTAGATTATTCTATGTTTTTAGTGTGTTAATTCTTTGGTTTGTGTCTTTATTGTGTATCTTTATGTATCTTTGTATTGTACTGATTTGTGAAAGATAGCGCTTGCGCTAAATAAAGAATTATTATTATTATTATTATTAAAAACCACCAAGGAGCCGCAGGTTGCCGACCCCAGCCTTAGAAGAATGGATCCCAACATAATACCAAAAAGGGAATGGGAAGGGCAATAGAGCGGGAAAGCAGAAGGGCAGTGTAGGAGGACCTGGTGAGGACTGAGGTGGCATGTGCAGGGGAGAGGGGAGGAGTGGAGTGACAACTGGATGATTGTGGGAGGACAGAGAGAGATGAGAGACATGGTGGAGAGACATCAGCTGGTAAAGATAGAAGAGGAAAGCAGAAGGGCAGAGTAGGAGGACCTGGTGAGGTATGTGCAGGGGAGAGGGGAGGAGTGGAGTGACCAAAGAGGAAGTGATGTGCCGAGACTGACGAGCCGACATCATGTAAGTGATGATCACAGATGAAGCATTCCCCCCCCCCTTCCCGACCCACACTTATTGGAAATAAGCAAGAGATGTTTCTTATTGTTTAAAGTTGAATACACACCTGTGTCACTTTTGCCCCTGCTCTTTCCAACAAGTCTGCCACAATCGTCCAAGTAGCGACCATCTCCTTTGACATTCCAGGACAATGGTATTCTTGTGGAATACCAATATTCATTTGTTTTATATCAAAATTATTATCTAGATTGATCGGAATAAAATCTTGTTGTACGGTTGTGGAATCCCGAATGTCGTGACCAGCAATGGCATCTGCAAGAAATGTTTCTTGAATGCCCCAGAATACAAAAAACTACTACATAGGTACTTTGGATTTGTGTTTGGAGAGCTTACTGAGGACGAAAGCAGAGTCTTGCACATTTCGTGCTAAAACGCTCGGAACATCCATCGAGTTGACAAGAGGAATTAAACCATATCTGGAAACAAGTCCGTAAGTTGGCTTCAAACCAACAACTCCGCAATACGCAGCCGGATTTCTCGTAGAACCTCCGGTATCGGATCCAAGCGCACTGAAATTACCAAGCAGTTCATTAATCAAGTAACAGAGAAGAAATCATCAACGCATCCCGACTTCCGACTTACGCAAACACCGATCCTGTTGCCACGGCAACTGCACTTCCTCCGGAACTCCCTCCAGATATAAACCAATCGGTTTCCTCAATTCCATTTTCATTTGTTGCTTGCTGATGAAGACTTCTAGAACCAAACTGACTGTGTTTCAATGAATCTTCTTTGTAAATTTCTCTTTGGTAACTCGGTGCTGTCTTTCCATCTTTTAATAAAAGCTTATAATTAAATGTGGAGCCCCAAATATTTTTAGTTGGCCCATGAATCGAGTCCACAGTTCCTGACCTAAACAAAATGGACACATATTATGAAAATGTTTAAAGTGTGAAACATCGCAGTGTTGTCAAGTTTCTTACCCCATGGCAAACTCATCCATGTTGCTCTTTCCAAGCAGCACAGCGCCTGAATCTTGCAACCTCTGAACAACTGTGGCATTGTAAGGAGGAACAAATGTCTCCAACATCTTGGAACTGCATGTCGTTCCGATGTTTAGCGTGCAGAAGTTGTCTTTCACAGCTATTGGGATGCCGTCCAATGGGCCTTTAGGATTTCCTAGCATTTAAAAGCACCTCTTTATTATTAAAGGCGGCAAATAGGTTTGTACTACGGTCGGGGACAGGCAAAGATGAACCCACTTTAGCATTGCCAGGTATAGGGTGGCCCGTGCTGGAGCGGGTTCATCTTTGCCTGTCACCGACCATACATGATCATTCATAATTTAGTAGGTACCTACCTACCTATATTATGTAATTTGCCCAATACTAACAGCTTAGAAAAATAGGTAAGTACTAAAGTATACAGGGGCGGATCCAAGGAGGGGCGGAAGGGGCGATCGCCCCCCCCCCCCTGAATTCCTCCTCCACCTTCTATTAAACAAAGTAAGTGTCCAAGCTTAAAAAATAATGAATTGTTCAACAAAATACACCTCATAACGTCTCAAAATTTGATTCAAAGTGTCCAAAAACCAAAAACGCCCTGCGGGGCAGGGTGGGGGGCTCGCCCCCCACACCCCCCCTTAGCCCGTGGGACAATTGTTTTCCTTGCATTACCTCCACCCCCTGGCAAAAATTTTGCGGACGCCAGTGGCTGGGGATACCACTAGACCCCCTTTATATTTTCCAAAATCGCCCCCTCCATGACAAGAGGCTAGATCCGCCCCTGTAAGTATACCCATGTATACCTCTAGTATATGTTTAGGTAGAGAGCCTAGGTAATAGGTAGGTAAGGTATTGATTACCTACCTAGATCAAGAACAAAATTAAATGGTTTGTGGTTGAATTCTGTCTGATTCTTTCCCCTAATTAATTTATCGAGACAAAAATATCACGACTGTCAGCTCATTTATACAAAAAAATCATTTTTAGCATGCACCAAAATGCACTAATTCCTACTTTGAAATTTAGAGGGTGTTAAGAGTGTTGAAAAATGTTATGATGCCGATTCCATAATATTGACGATTCCAAGAAAGTTCCAAAGCAAATAGGTAGTACAGCTCCTCTAAAATAGTATTTTTTTTCTGTGAAGGGACAGTGTAGGTATAAAGTAAAATCTCAGTAAAAGTGGACTACTAACCATTTTTATGCCTAACGTTGGATTCATTAGCTTGTTGTGCAGCCGTTTCCTTGGTGATTCGGACAAAAGCATTCAGCTTTTGAACATACTCTGAACGTTTGAGACAGACAGAGCAAAGATCTGAGGGTAACAGGTTGCCGTCCTGAAATTTCTTCCCAATCTGTTGACAAACTAGGTATGATAAAGCAGGTAAGTACGAAATTTTACGTTTTCTTACAACTACAACATAACCTTAAAAATAGAATATTATTCGTTTTTGTACAATAATTCATTGAAGTGTTTACCTATATAAAATAATATTATACTAACCAAACGTATCGGCAGAGACAACATTGCAGAATTAAAAATAACGTGGTTTATAATTAATATTTTATTGCTTTTCTCAAGTTGTTGACATCTCCAGACAGGAAATTGAAGCAACACGTGAGTTACTTTTGATCGTGACTGTACTCAACAAGTGAACGTGGGCGGCGAGAGACGAGACCATTTTACACTAGTGAATTTTTGGTATCAATCTACTAGTTTAGTGGTACTTCTCTATTACCTTGATGTAGATAGTGTAATGAGGACTCCCTGACCCTAGATCCCGATGCGAAATTAAAATGGCGTACGTGAATGTGGCAGAGTGGAAACCCGAACAAGTAACCGAGTGGTTAAAAGGTAAATAAACAATCATTGCTTGTCTGGTATGAATAACTACGATATTAAACTGTCTATTATACTAATTGTCTGCTTTAATTGGCTCAACAAATGATAACTGAAAGGATATTTGATTAGACACATCCGGTCCCACCCCATTGAAAAGAGATTTTCATGTGTAATCTTTTGACAGGGTTGGACGATGTTGTACTTTCATACATACATTCATTTTTAAACAATGAAGTTAGCGGCCAACAACTTCTAAATCTACGCCCAGACGATCTTGATCATCTCGGAGTACAAAAACTAGGCCACCAAGAGATTATTTTAGAAGCTGTGGAACACCTGCGAAATTTTGTAAGTGGAGTCAACAATGTGTCATTTGTCCTTGTGGTGAGTGAATCAACTGTTTACTTACATGAACTCCGTTTGCTTAGCATTACGAATTAGATCGAGAAAACCTACAGCTACTGGCCCTGCGGCTTGCATGCCGAGCGCACAGTCTGCACAACGAACTGTCGTACACAAATGAGTCGCTCGTAACGACACAAACACTGGCCGACGTAGCACATATCATCACGGCAGTCAAACCGCTCGTTTGTTGGCTGGATGGGTGAGTCAAAGCTCTTGAAACATTTTCTTACCCACCTATTAGGCCAAGCAACAAAGCATTTAACCCGGGGCAAAATGCAAGATTTGTCTTTTTCATCAGACCTTATTCAGAAAAATTAGCTGATTAGGTACAGCAAAAAAAAGTTTTTAGCACAGATGTGATGGGAAATTGCTAAAAATTATGTGTAGTAAAGTTCAAATTTTTAAAACATTTTTTTAAGAAACACAAAAAAACACATTTTGATTTTCTTTTCAACAAATAATATTAAATTAAGATTCAACACCAAAAATTTGGATGAAAATATTATTTTTTGATTTATTTTATTATTAGGTACCGTATAGGTACCTAATTAAAATGACATGGTAAACAATCATACGTACAGTGATGTAAACTGAAACGCTATAATAAATAATATTTTGAGGGAAAATGTTGGTACCTATTTGAAAGCTAATATTTTTGGCATTCATGAATATGATCAAAAGTCTACCACCAAGCCTCATGCTCAAAAGAATTTCTAGATTTATCTCTGCAAGTGCCCAGAGTCTACTGAATTCCATCCATAAGGTTTTTAGCTCACGGTCTTGTGGTGTTGAGGACTGACATCCGCATCTACTTGCGGACGCAACTTCTTTTCAGCATGAGGCTGCACACTTTAACTAACTTCGTTACTAATCAAACTAAGTTTTAACTTTCTTTTTTTGTTGTCCTAATATGCCTCTTAAAAATTGAGTTTTTGAAATTATTGGCCCAAAATTCTGAACCGATTGACCTGGAAATTTTACCACGCAGATTTTGCGTCTGATGATACCTTGCTTTTGGGTAGTTCAGGCCGCCATTTTGAAACCGGAAGTGACATCTTATCTTAAAAACGGCTGAACCGATTGACCTAGAAAGTGTATTGCGTGAGCATATTTGTAGTATGATGAAACCAAGGAGGTTGTAGTTATATTTTGTTGAAAGGGCCAACCGCTATACCAGCTGACAACTTGATGCCACTCCCGGCTGTCCGCCACTCCTCCCAGCCGGAAGAACTCCAGGCAGAAAACCATTACATTCGCAAGCGCACATACGAGCGCCGTTTCAAGAGATCCAGGAAAGTTTTAATTGCGCGCCAATGAATACACTTAGAGAGATGCAGTTTGTAACATTGTTTAACTGAGACTCTAATGAATCACCTCCCATTTTTAGATTAACTCTTTACACTTTGGGTGGCACGCAATTAAAATATGTATGGGAACGTTTTGAAAAGAACTCAGAATGCACAAAAAGTGTTCTATTCAACTTGCTGTAACGTCACAACTATTTGAAGTATCAAGAATTGAAAAATTTAAACAATGCTTCAAACCGCATCTCCATTTACCTTGTTCACTTTTTGACTTTCAACTGCATTTGAAATCTCTTTGGCCAACTGCAGTTGAAATCTCGACTGCCTTTCCAGAACTAAATTGAGATTTCAACTGTAGTTGAACTCGATCGCGTTCAGTTTACACTGGTTTTCAACTGCGATTGAGATTTCAACTCATAGTGGGAACAAGGTATAAGTGTATTCATTGGCGCGCAATTAAAATATTCCTGGAACTCTTGGAACTGCGCTCGTATGACCGCGTGCGACGTGACTCGTTGCTTGCCTGGAGTTTTTGGTGCGTGAGGAAGTCGGAAAGTCGGCTTCAATCCGCGCGCCGAATGGCCACTTCATGTACTTTATCCTCCTTGGATGAAACAATGCTTTAAGTTATTTTTGTGCTGCCATTTTGAAACCGAAAGTGACATCATAACTTGAATGGCTTGTTCGATTTGGATGAAACTGGGGCCAATGGATTTGGACGGTCATCTTTAAGACAAAACAACAATAAAACTAGAAATTAGCGAATTAACAAACCAGAAATAGCGTCATAGGTAAATGTTTCAAATCTTTCAAAATCCCTTCTTTCACAAATTGTTGAGCGAGCATAGCGAGCGTCACTACGGTACTCTTGTGGCACTTTCTCTGTGTTTTTTTTGTTTTTTTGTTTGTTTTTTTGTGTTCACTACCCAGGTCAAACCGCACAACCAATCGATCTGAAATTTTGCACACGTACTAACGTAATCTATGCGGTCTCTGGGATCGTTTTTAAAAGGGATCCTGTGATTGGTTCAAATTTAAAAAAAATTAACTTTCGATTGGTTGGTCCGTTCAATTTGAAATTTTGAGAAGTCATTACGACCAACATTTTGCCCAATCAAACACAATTTCATCCAAATCCTCACATTGGTTAAAATTAAAAAAAATATTTCATGTGTTTTTTGAAATTTGTAAACTATAGAACCGTATGACAGATCAACTTACTAGGAAAACGCTCTGTATAACGCGTTGATGAGCGAGCACGGACACGCGCAACATCTCGAACCGAAAATATGTCGATCGAAAATATCATTAAAAGCCAATAATTCTTGAAATTTGTCAGACTTGTAGGTATAAAAATCTCCAAATATTCCTAAAGTATTAGTCCCAATAGCCATGCAAAGTTTTAAGTTGATCGATTGAACCTTTATGATTAAAATATTCCTTGTTAAAATTCAAAAATCATAGGATATATTTAAAAAAATATACCTGGGATAAAAGTGGGATATGTGGGATAAGTGGGATATGATAAAAGTGTGTGTACCTACACAATATTAGACGATCTGTTGAACGGTCATATCAGTTTCATACGTTTGAAAGTTTCTGCTCTAACTACCTTGGAACTATAAAGAGTCGAAGTAGCCGTGATCAACATTTTCGAGAAATTTGACAGATAACACGCAAAATGTCAGTAAAATGTCAACAACTTTTGGATTTAAACACAGATAAGTCTGAAAATTGTCAAAAATACAGATAATGTTGGTCCCAATGACCATGCAAAGTTTTAAGTTGATCGGTCGTATGGTTCTAGTTTTAAATTTCAAAAATCATATGAAAGATTTTTTAAAATTTTAACCAATGGGAGGATTTGGCTGAAACTTTGTATGATTGGGTAAAATGTTAGTGGTAATGACTTGTCAAAATTTCAAATTGATAAAACAAACCAATCGAAAGATAATTTTTTTTAAATTTGAACCAATCACGGGATCCCGTTCAAAAACGATCCCAGGGACCGCATAGAGTACGTTAGTATGTGTACAAAATTTCAGATTGATTGCTTGAGCGGTTTGACCTGGGGTGTGACCACAAAAAAATACAAAAAATACAAACAAACACACAGAGAAAGTGCCATAAGAGTACCGTGGTGACGCTCGCTACGCTCGCTCAAAAACTTTGCATGGTCATTGGGACCAACATTACCTGTATTTTTTACTACTTTCAGACTATTCTGTGTTTAAATCCAAAAGTAATTGACATTTTGCGTGTTGGCTGTCAAATTTCTCGAAAATGTTGATCACGGCTACTTTGACTCTTCAGCTCTAATCCAAGGTAGTTGAGCAAAAACTTTTAAACGCATATGAAACTAATAATGACCGTTCAACAGATCGATCTGATTGTGTACACACACTAATATTGTATGAGTGGTCCTAGGTATATTTTTTGAAAGAGACTTGTGATTTTTGAATATTTACTGGGAACGTTATTCAATTATAAAGGTTCAATCAATAAACTTAAAACTTTGCGTGGTTATTGGGACTAATATTTGAGTGATATTTGGAGATTTTTAAACAAGTCTGTGAAAAATTCAAGAATTATTGGCTTTTAATGATATTTTCGATAGACGCATAATTTCGGTTCGAGGTGTTGCGTGTATCCGTGCTCCCTCATCAACGCGTTTCACAAAGCGTTTTCCTAGTAAGAATTTATTCTAGGAAGTGCTTTTAGCTGCCATTTAGACAACCGGAAGTGATGCCTCATCGGAAACGTCTACCTAAAGATTAAACGCGACTTGCGCTAAACTATTTCTCTACTACGCGCATCACTCCTGGTTGTCTCCCACTCTCACACTTGCGTTGCTATTGGCTCTATAATGGCGTTCTAGATTATGAACCTTACAAAAACTAACAGTAGGTATACTAGGTAGGTACCTAAATTATCAAATGATTTCCTTCCAACTTAATTCAATAGTTAAAAATATTTCAATCCTAGTTTCAATCAACATTTCCAAGTAACTTCCCAATCATCATGTCACTTTGACTTGTAATCAAGTCACATGACCTCTGCTGTAGACACAATTCAAATATACCACCGCACTCAGGTAACAGATCAACTCTTGACTTTTTTGATGATGAGCGAATAACAGAGAGTCAAATAAGGTCTTGTGCCAGTTGTCAGCCAATGAGAGAGCTGCTCTACACTATCCACTCTCACCAGTGGTTAATTTGTATTAGAAAAGATGGGTAAGCCCAAGATCTCTAGAGAACATTCTATCTATGCCCCACAACACAATTGTCATGGGAAACGCATTACCGCACGGAATCAATGGGGGGTCTGGGGGGAGGGCCCCCCAGAAGAACGCGGGTCCGGGGCGCGCAGTCCCGGAAAAGTTTTTAATTTCTGGAATGAATTTGGTGCGTTTTTGCGCTTTTTGTAAAATATTTGAACCAATTTTTATCTCCACGAAAAATAAGTTTGTAGAGGGCGACCAAATGTGTGTATTTAACAGTGTTATTAATAATAAAGATAATATTTATTTAAAAAGGCACGTAAGCCTGGCTTACCCTCCAAAATAAGGTGGGTAAGCCGGGCTTACGCCCAAATTAAGCACTGACTCTCACAGAACTTGACAAGTGTGTCTGGTGTTTTAGCTACAAGCAGTTAGTTTCTTAGTTTCCTTGGGACCTGGGGGCCAATTCTTGAGTTTTCATGTTTTGAAACCATGTGTGGTTTCATTGTTTAAAACGTAAAAAAGTTGAAGACTAAGCAATAGTTGTCAACTTTTTTACGTTTTAAACAATGAAACCACACATGGTTTCAAAACATGAAAACTCAAGAATTGGCCTCCTGATGCAGATTGGTTGCAATAACTTGAGACCCTAGATGTGTAGGCTGATCAACGTAAACCTACTGCAGATAATCTAACACTAAGGGGTTAGTTTAGCCATGGCCAGCTGGTACGTATAGTGTTGCAAATTTTCATGAACATTTATTTTTTGAAAATTTGCATTTTCAACATGAATTTGTAACATGAAAATTTTCAAAATGCTTGCAGTGATAGGATGGGTGTACCAGTTATGGCCAACCCCCCCCCCCCCCCCCCCCCCCCAAGTTATGGCCAAATCATTTTCAAATGCCTGCCATTAGTGTCCTATTCATAGTACCCAAATTTAGAATGTTTCAAAAAATTATCCACTCTTTTATGTACAAAATGCAATTTTATTGGTTGAAATATATTGCAGCAAAGCAAGTTGGCAGAATAAAGTAAGGAGAAGGTCGTGAATTTTGTCTGAAAGTAGGGACTGACCCGCCAAAAGCTTGATGGTTGGCAGCCCTACTTGTTGGCACACTACCTAATTCCACACCCATTTTCGATGTTACATTACAAGTGAAATGACAGTGTTGTATTTGTGATCTCAGCTCGCCGTTCTCGGGCCACCTGGACTATCAGGACCGCAAGAGCGAACTATTGAAGCTGAGTCTGGAGATATCGACCGTCGCTCATCGAGATCGCTTCTCGGAAGCACCTGTCGCTGCGATACGAGAGTTCAGCGGCAAGCTGGCCGAGAAAGCGGACAGCATCATCCAAGACATCGTAGACCCGCTGATCCTGCAGCCAGCCTCGCTCGACTTGGCCACTTTGAAGAAGCGGGCAGGCGATGACCTGGTCAGTGAGGACAATAACAGATGTTTCATAGTTTGTACGTGATGTCATCTCATAGTTGCCGGCCACCATCTTGATGGCATGCAGAGTAGCTGTGATTCTCTGTTTTTTTGAGAATATATTTTATAGTTACTGATCTACCTGGGAAATTGTATCGGCTCCGGAGATATCTTTAGTACTACCACGAAGAGGAATCACTCAGATTACAAAAATACATCGATTCACCTCAATCCTTTACTATAATATGCTTAAAAGAGAAG